>JAHBMJ010000388.1:69911-83431 GCA_018398765.1 Chromera velia | reverse complement strand
AGGGCACTCTTAAAGACACTTTCGCTTCTCTCTCACTCATACCATGAAACCCTCTAATTGTTTGAAACCCTTTTTGAGATAGTGGCACTGCTCTATTTGTTTACCTTTAATGGCTCTGTCATGCCTTTTCTATTTCCTGAAATGACCACTCAGGCCGCGAGGCCATACCGAGAATGAACACTGCGGGACAACCGTAACACTGCTCTTTGGGGCCATCTAACTCTTTTAATCAATTTTTGACTTGGATGCATCGAACGGTCTATCTGCATGTATGTATGTCTGCATGTATTCTGTTTGAAAGTAGCGATGCTTCATATGGGTATGTATTCTCTCTTGCACCAATCAATCACCATGGCAAATGAAAGTGTGACAAGAGTACTTCAGAACACATGGGGTCCATACCACAAGAAGTCAACAGTTAGACACTCAAACAAACAGATTTAGATGAGCCAGAGCAGCATGTCCGTCTCCTCTGTTAACTGCATGCTCACACCACACAGCCAGATAGGGGATCATTTTTTTCAGTCATAACTGTAAAGATCTGTGGCTCGGGCTGCTACAGTCCAGTGAGGAACGGGATAGGTACGTAACGAAAGCAGCTGTGCATGCACAGACTGGTACTCCTCTCTGAGCGATTTTGGACTCTATGCATGCATGTGTATCCCTGCAGGCAGGCAGTCCCCCACACGACTCTGAAAAGCCGGGCGGAGCCTCTGTTTATATGTATAGTGGGTTTTTCCCCTATATGTTCATACATGCAGAAACAGTGCATTCACATAGACTGTAACCGTTTCTGACTGTTTGACGTTCACGATATTTAAACCTTTCGGACCTCTCTGTGGTAAGAATATGTACGCTAGTGTTCGTTGTTGGTATGGCCTGGCGTCGTGAGGGGTCATTTCGGGAAGGACTGCGACCTGTATGCCATCAGAGCGTATCTACATATATTTGCTGCACTGTACCTCAATGCAGGTGTTTGCTGTCTGGCCTCCCTGTTTCTTCATTGAAAGAGGTCAGCAACTTGTCAGTACGGTTGACCCCCCCCCTTTTCCACCTGTAGTAGAGCACTCTTAAAGATACTTTCGCTTCTTTCTCACTCACACCATCAAGCCCTCTAATTGTTTGAAACCCTTTTTGAGATAGTGGCACTGCTTTATTTGTTTACCTTTAATGGCTCTGTCATGCCTTTTCTATTTCCTGAAATGACCACTCAGGCCGCGAGGCCATACCGAGAATGAACACTGCGGGACAACCATAACACTGCTCTTCGGGGCCATCTAACTCTTTTGATCAATTTTTAACTTGGATGCATCGAACGGTCTATCTGCATGCATGTATGTCTGCATGTGTTCTGTTTAAAAGTAGCGATGCTTCGTGTGGGTATGTATTCTCTCTCGCACCAATCAATCACCATGGCAAATGAAAGTGTGACAAGAGTACTTCAGAACACATGGGGTCCATACCACAAGAAGTCAACAGTTAGACACTCAAACAAACAGATTTAGATGAGCCAGAGCAGCATGTCCGTCTCCTCTGTCAACTGCATGCTCACACCACACAGCCAGGTAGGGGATCATTTTTTTCAGTCATAACTGCAAAGATCTGTGGCTCGAGCTGCTACAGTCCAGTGAGGAACGGGATAGGTAGGCAATGAAAGCAGCTGTGCATGCACAGACTGGTACTCCTCTCTGAGCCATTTTGAACTCTATGCATGCATGTATATCCCTGCAGGCAGGCAGTCCCCCACACGACTCTGAAAAGCCGGGCAGAGCCTCTGTTTGTGTGTTTGGTGGGTTTTTCCCCTGTATGTTCATGCATGCAGAGACAGTGCATCCACACAGACTGTAACCGTTTCTGACTGTTTGACGTTCACGATATTTAAACCTTTCAGACCTCTCTGTGGTAGGAATATGTACGCTAGTGTTCATTGTCGGTATGGCCTGGCGTCGTGAGGGGTCATTTCGGGAAGGACTGCGACCTGCATGCCATCAGAGTGTATCTACACATATTTGCTGCACTGTACCTCAATGCAGGTGTTTACTGTCTGGCCTCCCTGTTTCTTCATTGAAAGAGGTCAGCAACTTGTCAGTACGGTTGACCCCCCCCCCTTTCCACCTGCAGCAGAGCACTCTTAAAGAGACTGACACTTTCGCTTCTCTCTCACTCACACTATCAAGCCTTCTAATTGTTTGAAACCCTTTTTGAGATAGTAGCACTGCTCTATTTGTTTACCTTTAATGGGTTTGTCATGCCTTTTCTATTTCCTGAAATAACCACTCAGGCCGCGAAGCCATACCGAGAATGAACACTACGGGACAACCGTAACACTGCTCTTTAGGGCTATCTAACTCTTTTGATCAATTTTTGACTTGGATGCATCGAACGGTCTATCTGCATGTATGTATGTCTGCATGTATTCTGTTTGAAAGTAGCGATGCTTCATATGGGTATGTATTCTCTCTTGCACCAATCAATCACCATGGCAAATGAAAGTGTGACAAGAGTAGTTGAGAACACATGGGGTCCATACCACAAGAAATCAACAGTTAGACACTCAAACAAACAGATTTAGATGAGCTAGAGCAGCATGTCCGTCTCCTCTGTTAACTGCATACTCATACCACACAGCCAGATAGGGGATCATTTTTTTCAGTCATAACTGCAAAGATCTGTGGCTCGAGCTGCTACAGTCCAGTGAGGAACGGGATAGGTAGGCAATGAAAGCAGCTGTGCATGCACAGACTGGTACTCCTCTCTGAGCCATTTTGAACTCTATGCATGCATGTATATCCCTGCAGGCAGGCAGTCCCCCACACGACTCTGAAAAGCCGGGCAGAGCCTCTGTTTGTGTGTTTGGTGGGTTTTTCCCCTGTATGTTCATGCATGCAGAGACAGTGCATCCACACAGACTGTAACCGTTTCTGACTGTTTGACTTTCATGATATTTGAACCTTTTGGACCTCTCTGTGGTAGGAATATGTACGCTAGTGTTCATTATCGGTATGGCCTAGCGTTATGCATATATGGCCATCTGACGCAAGCAAGCTTGCGAACAGCCCCGGAAAGCAAGAAAAATGAGAACTTCACGATTGACGCACGCCGGCCAGCCGAGCGGGCGGTCGCGCCGACCCACCCACCCCCGCGGGAAAAGCCGCAGAACCCCCCCTCCCCCAGGAAAAAAGCCTGGGGATGCAGCCTATCTTTTTCCGGGGCCACTGACGCACGCATGCATGACGACGCGGGTTCATGCACGCTTTTCTAGACCATTTGGGGCGGGATCTTTCCGGGGCCTTTTTTTGGCGAAAGATCTGACATACGCATAATTGGCGCACATTTAGCCTTTCGGGGCCGGGTTTTTGCCGAAAGACAGTGTACGTACATGCACGTGGGCTGGGGTATTTCTGTTTTGTAAGTGCCCCCCGCTTCGCTTTCTGGGGCCATATATGGCTTTGGAAAGCGAAGCGGGGCCGCGGGGCATATGGAGGATACATGGGCATATGGGGGACACTTAATTACCATTTAATTACCAAACAACGGGCATGCTGCCCCTCCCAGAATCAGATCCAAGTTTATTGATTTCAGCCCTCCAGAGCCTGTTGGAAGTCCCTTCTTCGGTGCCCAGCTCACTCACACCATCTAACTTAGGACCAACTAAAAGTTTTTGCCGCATTAATCGATAGGAAATACATCCACGGGAGAGCACTTTAGAGCACTTCGTATATAAACTGACTTTCTGATACTTCCTGATAAGACCGTTCTTCGTAGTTCTTCATCTTCTGATGTTAACAAGGAGACCTTTCTCCATGCTTTTCTAGTACAACAGGACTCCTTTGTTCGATGGCCGAGTCCCCTTCAAATAGGAAAGCGCGGCCCATCCACTCGGGAATTTTTGGTACCAGAACTTTAAAACTCCTGCCAAATTTTCCCTTTTTTGCCCCCCCCTTGTCAAACTTTCCCACAAAGGCTCAAATAAGGCAAAAAACACTGCTGAAATCAAAACATCTGACCCATCGAAGGCTAATTTTCTCTAGTCTTCAATACCAAATATTCCCGAGCTGAAGACCCCTTACCAATTTTTCCAGAGTGGATGGGCCGCGTAGGAAAGTGAATTGTTGTGTATAGTTTGATTTTAACCGTCGACTGGGTGCATGTTCAATCAGGCTTTCAGTTATTGCCGTCTCTCCGATTAATTAGATTATCAATTATTCCGTTTGCAAAGTGTATCTAACTGTATCCTTATGTCATGTTCTTTGATTTTTATACCCCACACAGGCGGGATGACAGTGCAGGTGGTGCCGGTCAGGGGGGACTCCAGCGCGTCGATTCTGTTTCTCAGTCTTCCTCCCGTTGAGATTTCGAGAGCGAAGATAGAATCGATAAAAGAAAAATATACTAACACAGAGATAAGAGAGAAGAGGGAGAGGACAATCCATTATAGAAGACTGTTTTCAGATTGGAGGTACCTCACATTAAAGGTCCTCTATAAGGATGCTCCTCCAAAGCTGAGGGGGAAAGTGGTTAGATGGGCCTCCCCAAACTTCCCTACCCCAACCGTCTGGCGCTATGGCACTCAGGTACCCGATCCGGAGGCTCCTGAAAACCCGATCACCGACGTGCTGCTCATCAAAAAAGCGGGCACAGACTGGTTTGGATCTCCAGCTGTCATTGACCTCACCCCGTCTCCCCCTCAGCCACTTGACCAGGAGGATGGCCCGGCTAGTGGCCCGGTTCCTCCGTCTGAAGAACACTCCGAAAAGAAGTCCAAGAAGAAGAAGAAAAAAAAAAAATAGAAAGAATAAGAAAGGAGAAGAGAGGACAGAGAAGCCTAAAAAGGAGTGCAACCTAGAAGTGTACTTCTACCTGCGATCTGCCAACTTTTTGAAAAGAGTAAAGAATGAAACAGACGGGACAGAAACCTAGACAGAAACGCTTTACTTAGCACAGTGTGCTCTGATCCTCAAAAAATCAGACACAAGGTCTCCCCTATATACGATTCTATTCACTCCCGTCTCATATTAGAACATCGTCCATCCATACATACATACACAACACTCAAAGTTGATGAAGACCCTGTCTCCCTCCCCCCTAGTGAAACCACCAACCAGTCGGCAGCCCTCCTCACATGGGCAAAACGTATTTCCATTAAGAGGCTGCCGGTGGGGGAAGGTCTTTATCGTGCATACCGACGGGGTGATTTATTACTGGTGCTGGAAGGGTACCTCTTAGACTTTCTGTTCATGTAGGGGGTTGGTGGGAACTTTTCTGAAGGTGATGCGTTTCTTGGTGGACTCCGTCTAATAGTCTATATGGCGACCCCCGGCCTGTGTGGGAGGGGGATAGACCTATATGAGTCACTTCAGACTTATCTCTGGATTGATCTATCAACGTGGACTGCCTTTTGGGAAAATTAGGGGGTGGTGGGAGCAGAGGGGGTGCAAGTCAGAGAACTGTTTAAAAGGCTTCTGCAGGCATAAAATCGTATCGCACATAAAAATAGAAAGAAAGAGCTCCCCCCAGTTGAACTGCAAGGCCTCATAGCCTTCTCGATCTCCATGGTGGTACTGTTTCTAGTACTGTTTGAAATACAGGGGCAATTGCCCTCACCCAGACGCCATTTACAGCTCGATGCGGTCTACAGGTGCTCCATTATGATCCGACTCCCCCTGGCTGAGCTTTTCACCCATCTCATCACTCGCTCACTCAAAGGTCCCTCCGAGTCAAAAACGCCTGGCCGTGTGGTGGCAGCAGCTTACGCACTGCCGAGCAGACACAAACGAGAACGGGTTAGTCTGCTTACTTATTCTTTTCCGTTTCTCTTTCTCTTTTTCTTTTTCTTTCTCTCTCTTTCTCTCTCTCTCTCTCTCTCTCTCTCTCTTTCTCTCTCTCTCTCTTTCTGTGGCTCTCTCTCTCTCTCTTTTTCTCTCTGTCTTTCTCTCTCTCTCTCTCTCTCTCTCTCTCTCTCTCTTTCTCTCTCTGTGCATTGAGCACAAGGAGATGGGAAGCATTTGGCCTTGCTCTTGGGTACATGCCATGTACTAGACGGACCGGATCTGTCTGTGTGTGTGTGTGTGTGTATGAACAGAAGCCGTTTAGGCCTACAGGTGGATGAATAAAGAGAGACAGAGAGAGCGAGTGTATATAAAAGTATGCATGAGTGTGTAAACCGAAACTATTTGGGCGTAGAGACGAAGAAAGAGAGACCAGGAGAACGACTATGTGAGCAGAAACCGCTTGGGCCTGTAGTTAGGCCTCTGGATGAATAAAGAGAGATTAAGTGTGTGACCAGAAGCCGCTTGGGCCCGTGGATAAATAAAGATAGATCAAGTGTGTGAAAAAAAGCCGTTTAGGCATATGGGTGCGAGTGTGTGAACAGAAGCCATTTAGGCTTGTGGATGAATAAAGAGAGATCAAGTGTGTATCACTGAACAGAAGCCGCTTCGGCTTGCAGCTAGGCTTATGGATGAATAAAGAGAGATCAGGTATGTGAACAGAAGCCGCTTGGGCCTGTGGATGAATGAAGAGGGATCAGGGAGGGAAAGTGAGTGTGTGAACAGAAACCGTTTGGGCGTGTGGGTGCGAGTGTATGAACAGAAGCCGCTTAGGCCTGCATGTGGATGGATGAATGAAGACAGGAAGAGCGAATGTATGAAAAGAGGCTGTTTAGGCGTGTAGGTGAATAAAGAGAGATCAAGTGCATGTCACTGAACAGAAGCCGCTTGGGCCTGTGGCTAGGCCCGTGGATGAATAAAAAGAGATCAGGTGTACGTGTGAAAAGAGGCCGCTGGGGCCTGTGGATGAATGAAGAGAGACAGGGGGAGTGAGCGTGTGAACAGAAGCCACTTGGGCCCTAGTTTGGGCGTCAAGCAGTGAATAAATAAAGAATAATGAAGAGAGACATGGAGAGTGAGTGTGTAAACAGAAGCTATTTAGGGTGTCACGATGGTGTAGGTGAATGAAAACAAACAGGGAAAGCGAGTATGTGAACCGGTGTGAATAGGTTAGATGAAGAGAAGCCGTTTGAGCATGTGGGTGAATGAAGAAGGACAAGTACTCGCACAAGTATATCAACAGAAGATGTTTATATGGGTGTGTAGGTACGTGAATGAAGAGAGACAGCCTATCACTTAGTCTAAGAGAGAACGTCGAGACTCAGCGTATAAACAGAACTTCAAGCCACGATCTTGAGGGGCTGTAGATAAATAAATATAAACGAAAAGAGACAGAGAGAGCGAGTATATAAACAGCGGTGAACAGAAGCCCTTTGGGTATGTATATAGGTATGACAATGTTAATAGAAGCCATCACCTTTGGGCATGTGAGTGAGAGGCACTGAGAGATCGCAGAGAGATAGGAAGAGTGAGGGAGTAAGTGAGTGAGTCAGTGAGTGAAGAAACTCTGAGCAAGAATTACTTAGTGAGTGAGTGAGTCAGTATATTGGTGATTAAGTAAGTGAGCACAGTTAACTATAATAAGCGTGTAGATTTGATCATTGTAGTATTAGAACATCTTACTAATAATTTAGAAGAACAATGTAATAATAGAAAACGTATATAATTTCTATATACATAACTAACTAACAATACCACTAGAATATTATCCAAATAAAGGGAGCTAAAATAAGCTAAAAGAAGCATTAATATATATATATGTATTATATGTAAAGGACCTCTATATTCCGCTATATTCATCCTATAAAGTAAAAGTGTAAGTAAATTTAAGCTACAAATGAGGAAACATTATTTTTTTATATTCCTTTAATTTTTTAGTAAAAATAAGGATTTATCAATCGTGTGTCTTGGTAGAATCATAACTAGAGTCATAATTTAACTGTGTCTTTCATGTTAGCTTTTATGTTATAGTACGTTATGTTGACCAAGTCTCTGTATACGTCATTTTCTTCTTAGAAGTATGTTAATCTAAGAGCAGAGTTTTCTTTGTTTCTTTCTCTAACTTTAATTCCGATTCATGCTCGTTTAACCATCTCCAACCGTCTCCAACTACAAGGTGATTCTCTCTGGTATTTATATAATTTTACAGATGCTGTGGCCTGACATATATCCGTGCGGCCAACATATGTAACAACATCTGTTGCATACACCGCGACTATTCAACATATACGCCGAGTTATCGAGCCTAACTCCGTAATCAGTACAAATGGCATATTGGAAGCTTAATGAACTGTTTTTAAGAGTTGATATGTGGTTACGAACTCATTAAAAACAATTTTGAAAGTGGTTATTTAAGGTGATTTTGGGGTTTCTGACCCCCCTAACTCCATAATCACTGATGAGTACAAAAAAAACTCGACAACTCTGCGTATATGCTGAATAGTTGCAACCACGTACGAACATCCACGTACGCACCTCTCACCACTGGGGGTTACGGCATGTCCCGTAGGGACATTATAATTGAGAGATGTTGAGAGTAATATGATGCAAAGGTCAGACATGCATGCAAAGCACGGACCTTCTATGCATGCATGCATGCATGGGCGCCGGGGCCCGCGCGCGTAACATGTTACGAACGGACAACGGGGCGCGGGCCCCTAGGAATTCTAGCTAAAATTTACCCTTGGAATCATGCATGCACACTGCAAGTTGCAACAATGAATCATTGAAACATCAGAAGTGAATTGAAAGAAAGCAGTGACAGTGTCGATGTATATCATGTCAATATCGCTCTGGCGGACCGACTCCCAGACTCTGTATTCGCCTTTGCAAGTAACATTCAGTAGCATCTGGCGTTTCGGACGTCCAACGCCTCTGCGCCTGTTGCTTTGAGAGACAGGTGTTGCAAAAGAATATATACGAGAATACATCCAGTCGACACCAATACATCTGCTGCAGTACAAGCGCAGTCAGAGGACACCATCTTTGTCGCTATTTCCTGAAGAAGTCTCAGCTCTTGGAACTGCTGTCATCTACATTTGCGATCGGGACTCCTTTTCTTCCTTTCTCAATGCGAACAACAGTTGCTGTTCTTTTGCACTTTTTTGTGCTATCGATAGTGGGGTTTGGTCAGGACCTCTTGGCCCCCTCTCCTTCCCTCTCTGGTGTTTCGACGAGTCAACATGATGAATTCAGGTCTCTCGTTGGACTCTTTGGCATCAATGGAAAAGGAGCTGAGGAAGTGGAGAAGGAGGAGGCGGGCTCCTTCTTGAGGCAACTCCAACAGAGGCAGTGCAACGCGAGATGCAGAATGGTGCTTCTCAGAGCTTTCTATCAAGGGAACTACGAGACCGTCTTTAGAGCACTGGTGAGTATGTGCATGAGCCTATACATAAATGAAGGGGAGGTTGGCGTCGCTCTTGAATTGGTTAGGTTTTTGATCGACATGTGTGTACGTGCGTTTTTGGTACACTCAAAGCATATTATTCATGACAACGCAAACGGGTGAATGAAAATACCCGTCTGCATGGAAAAAAAGGCGTATTGATCTTTCTGTTATGATCCTTCTTCCACTGTCTTGCTTGAAATTTGCGCCCAGAGCTCTATCTGTTTCTGTGTCTGTGTGCATCTGCATGCGGAAGTCCACCTCGGCCGGGTCCCTTCGATCCTGTCTTTTGTCAATCTCTTCAGACAGACTCGTGATGTTGCAGAAGCCGCACTCCCCGGTCCTTCTCCTCTCTCATGCAGGACACAGCTCATGCTGTTGCCAAAAAGCGAAGTCAAGAATGCATGGGGGCAGTAGAGAGGTTTCATTAACGATCAGAATCCCGTTTCTCATCTCGTCGGTCCTTTCCTCCAACACGATATATAGATTGCTGGACATCCAGACTCATCCATGTGCACATATCGACACGTCAAATGTTTTTATTCCCCTGCGCCCCCTCCCCTCCACATATGCAAACAGCAATTCCCGACGAATCCCCTCACCAACGTCTGCTGCTCGGACTGCGAGTCAAGGTTCGGGGGAGGCAGCGCGAATGTTCTGAGCCAGTGCAACCAGATGTGCCAGTCGAGCTGTGGCCCAGCCTCTGCCTGCCCGACCTACGCCTCCTCAGGGATGCAGAGCGTGGTGCAGGAGTCCATGTGCACCCTCGCGAAGATCTCCTGCAGGGTCTACGGGCCGCTTCCAGAGGTGCCGGGGGATATTCCCACGTGCATCCAGTTTGACTCCATCGATTCCTGTTACGCCAATTCGGGTGACGACATAGCGCCTTGCAAGGAGTCCCTGGGAGGGGATTTTGGGTCCTGCAACGAAGCGCAGTTCACGATGCTCTTCGAGGCCTTCTACAGAGTTCTCTGCAATCTCTTTGCTCGGGAGCTGTAGAGATGGATGGATGGATGGATGGATGGATGGATGGATGGATGGATGGATTGGAGAAGGAAAGGGTCCATGCATCAGAGAAATGAAACTCAAAGAGACAGATTGCGTTTGTCGGGGCCACGAAAACACCAAACATCGGTGAAGAGAAGAAAAGGAATGGACATACAAGGGGGCAGGGGGGGACGTTCAGATTGAAGGGAAGTCAAACAAAGGGGACACGGAAGAAGAAATTGTCTGTAGACAGACGGCTCAGGCAGAGGCTGGCTGTCCCTCCATCTCCCTTTGTGCTCTCTCTCTCTCTCTCTCTCTCTCTCTCTCTCTCTCTCTTGTGTTCTCTCCATCTATCTGACATTGAGTGGTCCTATCTGCCTGCATGTTTGTTTCAGACTCCTTTGTACACAATCCAAATTCAAATAGGGTGGAAGAAGAAAACGGAAAGGCAATCAAGCGCTTTCCTCCCTTTCCTTTTTTGCTCTCTCTTGAGGAAGAGAAGAGACCAAAAGAGAGAGAGAGAGAGAGAGAGAGAGCAACCTTTGCATGCGTGCCGCGTTGCCGGCTTCACTTCTCGCTATGCATCAGTGATCGATCAGCCTGCCTCCCTTCCTGGCGGGCTTGGACGGAAGGGGGTGCGACGCGTCAGAAAAGTGCATGGGGGGGTCTGTAGTTGATAAGATGACAGTCGTATTGGGGGGGTGAGTGAGTGAGCAGGGGAGGGAGGGAGGGAGGGAGGGAGGCGGGGGGGGGAGCCGTATTGTAATTCGCTGTGCAGCCTGACAGATGGACAGACAGCGGCCTCCATGCAGCTGCCTGCCTGCCGGCTTTCAGGGATCTTCTTCTTCTTCTTCTTCTTCTTCTTCTCCTTCTTCTTCTTCTTCTTCTTCTTCTTCTTCTTCCAGGGAGATTTCTTTCATGTGAGTGCATGATAGCGTGAAGTCGCAACTGATTGTTTGTGCTACGTGTGCATGCAAGAATGAATGCGTGATTTGGAGGGAGACAGTGGGCCAATCGATCGACGTGGCTCGGTCTGGCTCGACGCTTCTAACAGCGTCCCTCTACGAGTGGTTGGTCGTTCAGTGGCTGCGCAGATGGGCGGGTGCTGCCCGAGACGAAAACAAAAAGGGAGAAAGGAAGAGAAAAAAAATCAGAAAGAAGGCAGGGAAGGAAAGACGGAAGCAAGGGAAGGAAGAAAGAAAGAAAGTCTCGGTTTTGTTTTTCGAAAGTTTTGTCGGGGTGAAGCCAAGGCGGTGCCCTTCTCTCGATCATTGAGGGGAGAAGGAAGGCTGGAGAAGGAACGAACACTGTTGGAGATCAGGGGGAAGACTTTTCTGTTTGTTTGATGAGTGGAACGTTGAGGAAAGGGGGTTTTCTGAACAGTCATCCGGTCACTTGCTTCCTTCCTTTATGTCCAAAGCAGCTGTTGCAAGAGTGGGTGGGCGGATGGATGCAGACACTGATGGAATAAAGTTGGGTGACAACTCTAGAATTGCCTGCTTTGTTTGAGCCCTTCTTCTTTTTAATGGATCACTTGCTTTCCAGTTTTTAATCGTCACAGTGGTTGCTTCTTGATTTTGGTCAAGCTGTGCATCGTTCACAATGTCATTCTTTGGGTTTTTGCGAGGCCCGAGGTGTGCATTGTAATTCAAAAAAATCTGCAATTCGATTCCAACTGAATTCAGCCAAGCAAGATACAGCGAGTCTTTTCCGTTTTCAGACGGCGTTAGAGATCCAAGTCAGAGCGATATCAAATGTTTTTCTTTGTTTGAGAGCTTTCTATATTCTAGGCATGATCTGTATATTTTCAATTTAGAATATATAGGTTACTTATTCAATATACGTTCAAGAAACAACTTTTTGTTTCATTCGTTTATTCTAGTATTCATTAAAACATCTTTCTTGAAGATCATTGTCCATCAACACGGTTTAAACTTATTTTTGCCCTTAGTTATCTTTAGTGTTTACAATAGTATTTATTGCATTCGATTCGCATTTTACCACTGTTTATTAGTACTAGGTTTATTAGCTTGTCAAAGTAACTAGCTAGCAGTGTAATATGCCCTTGTTCTACTAAAACTAAGTATAACTTATGATAACTTAAGATTTAGTACTACTAGATATCTAGTAATCAATATTAACCCCACATTATTTTTATTATTCTTATTCTTATTCTTCTTCTTCTTATTATTATTATTAGGCTTGCAGGCTTGGTAGGCCAGCATCATTGCATCATTATCATCGATCATTATACACCATCGTCATTAGCTTATAAATAGGCATCTTAACTTAGACGCCGCAGTTAAGCAGCAACAGACGACTCATGATACGAGACGGTTTGGTCATTTTAAAAGCAATATAGATTTTTAATGTCTTAACCAGGCCGACTTTTGACTTAATCATTACTTATAACATTGTTATTAATAATTTTATGATTATAAATTTATTATCAATCAGTCTGTTGGTCATCAAGATTTTTATACATAGAGATTATGATATTTGAATGCCAAACATTATATGATAACTTTTATTTGAGACTCAATTAAGAGCCTAGCCTACAAACCAGTATAAAGCTTCTAGCTCTGCACGTCAGCTGGTTTTCTTGTAGCCTAGCTTGCAAATCAGCAACAGCTTTTCATACTTCTTAATAAATTTATCAGTCTCTTCAGAAATCTGTTTATGCCAGTGATTCTGACAAGGTGGCGGCGTCTGATTTTGGACCGGCGCTGGTGCCCGTTATGCGGATCCCTGCATTGATGAGCCACACACACACACACACACAATTCAAGGAGAAGCGGTGTCTCTGAAGGGTACTGCAGCTACTTCACCCTCATGGGTAGAGGCAAGCACTGCCAAAAGGTAGCTTAGTCTCTGTTTTCCTCTTGGGGGAGAGGTTGAGAGCTAGCTTGAGACAGCAACGCGATCATTTCGTTGAATCTCAGTGATCTGTATTGCGGAGAGACAACACGCGTCCTTTGATGGACCGGAAAATCTGGCTGACTCACAGTCGGACTGAGTCAGAAAAGGAATAGGTGAGCGAGCAAGCGGGTGACTGATTGACCTCCTGCTTGGTGCGGGATCAAGATAGACATATCTGATTCTGACCTGCACGGAACTTCTCAAAGTTGGGGGGAGGTCCAGAAGGAGTGCGGCTTCAGGAAGGGGGTCGGTTGGAGTGGAAGTGGGTTGGTCCGAGCTTTGAACTCCCTCAGCTCTGCACAGCGACAGAAAAGGGAATCAACCCAAGCTCCCCCCCCCCC
>JAHBMJ010000388.1:45455-65455 GCA_018398765.1 Chromera velia | reverse complement strand
CTTCCAGGGAGTGGGACAACACACGCTGCTCTAGCCCTTCCTTTCTTTTTCCCTTTTTCCCTTTCTCAGCTTCCTTTCCGAAAGGGGAACGACCGAACGAATCTACGGACAGCGTTGTTGGCTTCTTTGCGTTTACTCTGATACCACTCCGCTAATGTGCCCGGCATCAACAACGTCTTCTTTTATGTGGCAGACTGCATGAATCTTTACGAAGCTCTGTGAGAGAGTCCTTTGTGATATAGAAAGCATAAAAAGCGTCCTCCGGCCGCACTGGAGCTGGAGTTCCCACAGAAGCCAACGACTCGCAATAATAAAAAAGAAGTTCTTTTCGAGGCCGACAGAAAAGCGGAGTCACCCATTTTGCACAAAGATCATTTCGGTTCTGACATCCTGATTGATACACTGATTGACTGACACAATCCAGCAGTCCCTTCCCTCTTTTTGGGTCTAGCCGACAATCACGACCGCGTGGCTCGTCTGCAATCACCACCAGGTGTATTGATTGATATGTGTACGGTTCCCGTAGATATCTACGCCTGCTGATACGCAGAGTCAGTCTTCGTTCCCAACTACAATGCGACTTCCAAAACGCCGCCGCGTGATTTTCTGAGGAAATTCGTACATGCTAAGCGGATCAGTCCTATCTAAACAGAGGGACGCGGAAACATTCAGTTTTGTGTAAGAAATCAGGAAATCCTCCCACCGAAAAGAAAAGAGTACGGCAAGGCGCAGACGTGTCGTCTTTTGCATGTATCTTTGCACTGTCCACATGATATGCAAACGTGCAATACAGAAAAAAGTCCTGTGAGTGCCTCTCGGGCCCGATCACACACACACACACACACACACACACACACACACACCTTTCCCTCCCCAAGGGAGACGTCTGCAGCTGTGTCTGTCCAGTTTCGCTTTGTTGCTAGCAGAAGAGACCCCGTCTGCGTGCGTCACTCAAAGAAGAAACAGAGGGAAGGGAAAACGTGGATCAGGGGGGTGCCAGTGAGCGTAAGAAAGTCCTCTTCCTTCTTCATGCTGTATCCTTCCCTAGACAACAAATGGAGATACAGGAATTTATGTGCCCTTCTCACCCCCACCCTCTGTCTGTGTATCAGTCTGCTTCCGGGTCTGTGCATTTGAATCATGTGCAGCTGTGAGTGTGCGTGTGTGTGTGTGTGTGTGTGTGTGTGTGTGAGAGAGAGAGAGAGAGAGAGAGAGCGAGCGAGAGAACTCATGCATTCATCTGATGGACCCTATCCATTCTTGGAAGACTGACGAGAATTGACGCAACAACAGAACTCCCATCGGCAAGGGCCTGCTTTATAAAATCCTGCGGAGAAGTAGGAAGGCAGGCAGCAGGGGGATGGACCCACTCAATTTATGCACGCGTACAAAGCTACTCGAGACACGAAAGAGCCGATCGAGACGGAGGACACGTAGGAGCACGGAGGTGTGATCAGCGCACACAGAGCCACAGAGAGACTTGAGAGCATCGCTGCAGTTGTCGAACAAATCCCACCCACTGAGAAATTCAGTCATTGTCGAAACTGATGACTGAAATGTTCATGAAGACACTCAAGGAACAGCTCAAGAGGGCGAGTCGTTCAGACTCGCACGAGCCACACGCCCTGCCACGCCTCGCATTCCTCATTCACCCATCCTCCAACGAGGCCACCTTGCCACCCTCACAGACAGGCACCACCTCCCTCCCTCGCCCATGCCCCCCACACATGGCCATGCTTACCCAGACAGACGGACCGCAATCTGGCTGTACGAGTAG
This sequence comes from Chromera velia, assembly GCA_018398765.1. Taxonomy (NCBI): domain Eukaryota; family Chromeraceae; genus Chromera; species Chromera velia. The sequence goes on along the minus strand of JAHBMJ010000388.1, from coordinate 63,678 downwards.
CCTTGACTTCGGGAGGGCAGTTGAACGAAGCCGCCAATTTGCCGTCTCTCACAACCCCCCTCGGTGGTCCCCTCTTGCCCTTCATTTTCCACGCAATGGCGTTTGTGAGTGACCAGAGATGGCACGGCACTGCAGACCAAAACAGCAACAGGGGCGTCAAAACACGTCCGTACAGGGGCAGTGGGCACTTCCCACAATCAATCAATCAATCAATCAACCTATCAATCAATCAATCAATCAATCAATCAATCAATCTGCTCGCTCTCTATTTTGTTGCTTGGGAGGTCGGCGAGGTCTTCGGTTTTCTGGGCTCTCACAAAACCATGTTTGCCGGTTGGTTCTTCGAGTGATTCGACAGAAAGAGAGAGTGAAACTCGGATGAGATTGCGAAGTCTTCAAGATCTCCTTCACGAGAATGAAGGGTGACATGGATGAAGCATGAACATGCAGCGTTTTGTGTGCAACATCCTGCTGTTTCTCTCTCGCAAGGACTCGACACGATAGCACAGATGCCTAGGGATTGTTCGCATGTGCTCTCACTTCACACACGGATGCAGTTGGCTTGCCGACCTCGCTTTGTACGGAATGTCTTCGTACAGACATAGGCCGGTCTCGCCTGCAAGCAACAACGAAGGATGAGACATGTGCAGTCAGAAAAGCGGAAGCGGACAGACAGACAGACAGACAGACAGACTCATGAACGCAACTAGCACATGGCTGTGAAGCACAAGAATGCAAAAAAGAGTGTGATCGATGAAGTGAATTTTTTTTTGACAGAGGATTTGTTCTTTCTCTCAGTTCTTCAACGCTCTCAGCCTCTCTATGCGACCCGATGAGAGAGAGAGAGAGAGAGAGAGAGAGAGATTCACAGACTCACTTATTCACTCTCTCACTTATTCACTCATTCACTCCCTCACTCACTCACTCACTCACTCACTCACTCACTCAAATATTCGAGAACGTCTTCGACACTTCCACCGTCGCATCCAGTCTCCGTCCCTGCTGTCTGTGTCGTCTTTGTTCCGTCGGATCCCCCCGCCCCGACAGAAGGAACTGCCGGGGCCCCCGCTGTGCACTCAATTGCCTGGGCCCAGGACAGCCAGTGGTCGCTTCCAGCCTCCAGCGTCCAGGTGGTCGAATTTCGTCTGCACATCGTGTCGGTTGCTGCCTGCAGACAGAAGAAGAAGAAGAAGAAGAAGAAAAAGAAGAAGAAGAAGAAGAAGAAGAAGACAGCAGACGAGGGCAGAACCCATGCATGGATGGTATCAGTGGCGTGCCTGGTGATCTCTTTGTTTGGCGCCCTCTTCCTTCACTTGCCGCCTTTATGTCTCTATCTATCTATCTATCTATCTATCCCTTAAAGATCGCTGCTCGGAAGAGAGTCCAACTCTGCTCTCAGACGGATGATGGTCTATCTAGGACACTCGCTTGAATACTCCTTCCCTCCTTGAATCGGCCCAAAGACGGCAACGCACCGGTACATGCAGTCCATTCTCTCTCCAACATATGCACCCATGCAGCCGCACCCTTTTTCTCAGTCCTAGGGAGGGCTCACCGTGACTGCCGCGACGGCGAAAGAGGAAGCACAGGATCCCTCGTTCGGAATCTGCAGAGAGAGAGGGGGAGGCAATTGACGCACGCACGCATGATGGGAGTGCGAGTCTGGGCTGTTGAATAGCTGACTTCAAGGGCCCAAATTACGAGTCTACAGAGGAAATGAAAGTATTCTTTCTGCATGCACATGCATCTCGAGGTGGACTGACTGTGGTAAAAGCCATGCATGTGTCAGATTAATCAATCTGGCAGGCTGACGTACCGTGGAAAAGCACATGGCGAGAAGAGGGATTCTCCTGGGGTCAAATTCCAAGTCCTCAGGGCTCACGCTGACGGTGTACAAACTCATACCATCCTCTTCACCCTCCCCTTCGACTCCGTCACTCTCATCCCCCCCATCTGATCCGATGCCAACGGACCTCCCGGCACCCCTCTCTGTCTTCGTCTTCACCCCAGAATCAGAGAAGGATGAGGAGACGCTGCAGGCAGGCAGTCATCCAGAGGTTTTTGACCACACCCAACTCATCCAAAGAATCGACAGAAAAGAGGAAGGAGACCTTGACTTGCACTCATTCCATGCTGTGGGTTTCTCTCTTTTTCTTGTTTTTGTATCCTCATTCAATCGGAGCCCATTCAGCGCAGACGAGGAGCAAGAAGATGACTGTGAAGGACTCCGATCATCGAGTGGATTTCGGCCGTCATTTAGCGATACGTCAAATCTTTCTTTTTCGTGATCTTTCGTGGCAAATCTGGCAAAGGGAGACAGCAACAAAACACACCAAACCGAGCTAGCTCAGGTGTCCGTGGAAGGGCAGGGAGCGATGTAGGAATGAAGGAAGCAACCGGGCATAGATGCACTTCGACACTAGACTACAAAGAAGTTCTTTGACCGACTCGCGAGAAGCTAGGCGGGCATCCAATTGGATCAGAGAGGCGCTCGGGATCTCATCTGCGAAGCTCCTGCACAACAAGCACAGAGAGAGAGAGTCAGAAGGTAGTCGGTCAAATTGTCAAGAAAGCACATAAGTAGACAGGCAGGAAAATGCAAGAAAAGCAGGGCTACTGGGCACAGCCGGTCAGTGACTCTTCTCTGATCTGGTGCAGGTTTCTCACGATGCATCAATAAGTTTCTTTGCCGCCCCCCCCTCTTTGCCTCAGGTTGTCTGGCCGGGTAAGAGAGTTCGAACGTTCATGTTTGGAATCAGTGCACACACACACACACACACACACACACAGACTTCGTGTGTCAAAAACACCGCACAAACCTCTCTGGTCGCACTTTCCGGTTCGCACAACCTTCGCGTAATTTTCCCCACCTACCTGCCTATGCGCGAATTTGCCAACTTTTGACTTTCAGGTTTTTCTTAATTTCCTCAAATTGACTGACGAATTCTGACAGACATCGAATCCCATCACGTCGACTGTGACATCTATCTCACTGTTGCTCTTCAACTCATCCATCTCTGTCATGAGAGTCCAGAAGACGTCAACGTCACTCCCCCGTCCCCCCGGCTGCATAGCGTCAGACTCAGCCCTTTCCTCCATGCCCCCCCCCTTCAGCTCCCTCTGTGCCGCCTGAGTGCGGGATGCCACAGCAGCAGCAGCAGCCGCAGCCCCAAGAGAAGAAGCTCCAGACTCCTCAAAGCTCCCGGCAGCCGCCTGCGGTGACGCTGACTTTCCCTCACCTCCCTTGTTCCCTCCCTCAGCGCCGTCTCCCACACCCAACCCAGACTGCCCAAGTTCGGTTTCTAACTCAGAGCGCACTCTCGAGACAGAGGTCCTCAGCAGAGAGGCGAAGTCCTTCGACTTCTTCTTTCCATCCGGATTCGTTCCTGAATCACACACCACACACACGAATGAATGCGTGCGTCATTGTAGTACACATTCGGTGCTGAAGACAAACAGCACAAAACGAATTCCTGCTGCAAGGTATCAAAATCCTTTCATTCGTATCGTTTTGTTCTGTTCTTACTACTATGTACGGCCCTCGTGCGAAAGAGAAGGGGAGAGAGCGACACACATCCATCCAACTCACCAGAAGCTGCTGCCTCCTCCCGTGCTGCCTTCACAATGCGCGACAGAACCTCTGCACTTTTCTCCGGTGCCTTCTCGCCCGTCCAGAGAAAAAGGGACTCGAGGTCCTTGCTCAAACCGACACGCTCCTCACTCGACAGGGACACCCCCTCACCCTCACCCTCACCAACGCCTCCGAAGAGCCCAGCCAGACTCAGCCCTGGGCTCTCGGAGGAGTACTGTTGGTCAGATTTCCCAAACGAAGACGACTGCAGGGCTGCCTGCATCGACTGCACAGCGCTGTCCCTGTCCCTTGCGCCTGCGGCACTTGACGGAACTTCAAGTTTCTCTATGTCGCTCAGGGCGTTTGAGAAAAGGTCTCCCCAAAATGTGTCAGAGGCAGGGTTCAAAGCCATTCCCGCAGCTTGGATGGGGACGGGTACCGTTTGTGGAAGGGGGGGTGTCTGTTGAGTCGGTATGGCTGCTGGCGCTTCAGGTGCCACGGTAGATGGCAATGCGGTCGCAGCCTCTCCTGCTGCGTTTTTATCTCCTCTCCTGGCCCCTCCTCCCATGACTGTTTCCGAAAGTCGAGACACGACAGCTTTCGCTGCAGAGAATACCCTTTGACCTCCGGAACTTATCTGTGACATCACAGACGCTGATGGTGCCGCAGCTTCTTCTCCTCCTCCCGATCGAGATGGAACGTCAGGGTCTGGAGGAGGAGGAGAAACAGGTACCGTCGGAGGTGTGGAGGCAGCCTGGGCGTGCTGCTGCTGCTGCTGCTGCTGCTGTTGTTGTGCAGGAGGCAGGGTGGGCGTTTTTCTTCCGAGACGTCCAGTGCGGACCATCTGGTTCAAATGGGCCAAAATCGCATTCATCACAGCGGGGCCGTAACGCCAGTGCCTGCCCGGCGGTGGCTTTGGAACCGGAAGGGAGGCAGAGGGAGGGAGGCCGATTGAGGTAGCAGCCTGGGGCTGGGATGGTGAGGGCAGCGAGGCGTGAGTTTGCTGTTCACTCTCTTGGAGAAAGGAAATTCCAAATTCAGGGGGCTGGTCTCTCTCCGGTTTGGAATGCGAATGCGGGAGGGAGGATGTCCTCAAGTTTTCTTTTTCTTCATCGCCGAACGGCAAAGAATCAGAAAAATCGGGCTGAAAGATCTCTACCTCTCTGCTTTTTCGATTGCGCTCTTCTTGTTTCCATTTGTTTGTCAGAATCTCGAGGAGCATCGCTTGGGTCTGACTGAAACCTTCGGGTGCCGGGGGCAGCTTTCGGCTTTTTGATTTATGTGCGGGGACGTGGACTGTTTTTTCAACAAATGATACCGCTGGTTGGGCTCCGGTCGGCACTGGCGAAACTGAGCGCTCTGGTGACAGGGTCACCTCCGAGTTCGATTTGGTCTGTCCTTTGGTGTCGACTTGATTTTCTTCTCCACCTGTTTCTTCTTCTTCGTCCTCTTTCAGTTCCCTCTCAGCATCTCCCTCCGTGTCGGTCTGCAGGTCCTTCTCTGAGTCGTCCTGGTCGGCCTCCTCCTCATGCCTCGAACTTGTGGCGGTAAAGGATGTCTCCATTCTTTTTACCATGTCAGGGGTGAGAGCTTCGAGCATGACGTCGTTGAGTGAGTGTGTTGGATGGCTGACCTTTCTTTCTTTGTGTGCATGCATTGAGATGTCCTCCTCGTATTTGCCTGCTTGCATGTGGGGGCGAGCCTCCGCGGTGCGTTCCGGAGTAGATTCTCCCTTGTTGTGCTGAAGGAGAGCTTCTTCAGTCTGAAGGAATGAGGCAGCTGCGGGAAGGAGTCGTTCGGTTCGGTTTCCCTTCTGTGTGCTTGGAGTTTGTGCCTGCTTGGTTGGATTGGGTTCTGGGTTTGCTTCTGCAATCGGGTGGCTGGGTGGAGGGGAAGAGCCTACGTCCGTGACATTCTCATTGAGGGTGTAGTCGGTAAGGAATCCGTGTTGTTGAGCAATGGTGAGCATGAGACGATCCAATGCAGTGGAGGATAGGGCAAATGGACTGTCGTTGTTGGGGGGGACGCCGGGGGTGAGACTTTCTGTCTCAATGAAGGAGGCGGACGCAGAGTTGGAGTCAGGAGAGGAGGTCTTCAGTTCATCTTCATATTGATGGTGGTGGTGGTGGTGATGGTGGTGGTGGTCATGGGGGCCGTTTGCGTCGTGTTCGTGGGCTTCCATGCCGTGAACTGCGGTCGGGTCTACATTATCTCTTTCCTTTTCCCTTTTTGCTTCCTCCCCTTTTTCTGTTTTATCATGGGAAAGAGACGCAGAGGCAAGTTGAATGAAGGAGGGACCTTCAGGCGATGCGACAGACAAATGGACGGGAAGTGATGAGTTCGTACTGGCAGTCTCTGTAGAGCTCTGGAGAGAATGGGTGGAGTTGGAGGTGGTTGAACCCACCGGGGTGGTCTGCTTGTCTGCAGACAAGAGGGGGGAATCGGTTTGCCCTGTCTTGAGACACTTGAGGATTGCTTTGAGACCTACTTCTGATTTTTTGGCCTGCTGAATGACCGCCACCCGGGCCGTCTGCTCTTGAATGAGCGCAGGACTGTTTGAAGGTGCCGTGGGGGTCCCCTCAGAGAAGGACACGGAGCCGTCAGCAGACACTGTGGACTCTATGAAACCGTTTGGCGGTTTCTTCTGGGCTGCCCCTTCGCCCCCGGTGTTTGTCAAACGGAAAATGATCTCATCGAGGGCCATAGCCCCAACATCAGAACCCGTCAGGTGGTGGTGGTGGTGTTTCTTGTGATGGTGGTGTTGGTGATGATGGGAAGAGGGGTCGGTTCCGTTGATTGCCCCTGCGTAGTGGTTACCTTGACCGCCCTCCGCTCCGTCTGAGGAGGAGTCGAATGTTTGCATGTGCATGTGCTTGTGCTTGGGTCCATGAGAGTGATGCTTGGTCCTCGAAAACTCAAATTCTCTTTTTCGGATTGCTTCGTCCTCCGCCTCTGCAGACGAAGAGGAAGAGGAAGAGCTGACTTGGATGAAAGAGGCGACAGCGGAAAGGGAGGCATCTGCAACGTTAAGGAGAGGCAGACGATCGTAGCCCCCCTCTGCATCGACAGTCTTCAGTCTCCACTGCACCACAAAATTGTGTCGACCGACAGTGGTCGTCGTCTTGTTCCCCCCACCGCTTCCACTCTCCAACTTCAAATCCGCCGAAAAAGAGACGGACAGACCCGCACGGTCCTGAACAAATGCGTCGCCAGGATCGTCAAGACGCACCTGCATGGATCGCTCGACGGGGAGAGAGAGACGGTTAAAATACAGACTAAATGACTTCCTTTTTTCCTTTTTCTGTCTGTATCCTTTCAAAACAAAACAAGACAAAAAAACATTCGGACAATCAAACAAAGTACCGACAATCAGACGCGATAGGCGGCCCGAAGGAGACAGACTGAAGCGCTCCTCCCTTGCGTCTGCTCCCTGGATGAAATTTCACATTCGTGATCACTTGAAGTCACACGCTACTTCTCACTCCTAGAAGACAAGAAAGAGACACAGTAAATAGAAAAGATACACGAAACCAAAACGAAAAACCAAACGAGAGACAAGCAGGCGTCGTCAAGTCAGAGAGGGGCAGGTGGGGGTGTGGGGGCACTTCGCAGCGCAGAGAGACAGACAGACAGACAAACAGACAAATAGACAAACAGACAGACAGACAAACAGACAAACAGACAGACAGACAAACAGACAAACAGACAGACAGACAGGCAGACAGACAGACAGGCAGACAGACAGACAGACAATACAGACAGACAGACAGACAGACAGACAGACAGACAAACAGACAAACAGACAAACAGACAAACAGACAAACAGACAAACAGAAAAACAGACAAACAGACAGACAAACAGACAGACAGACAGACAGACAGACAATACAGACAGACAGACAGACAGACAGACAAACAGACAAACAGACAAACAGATAAACAGACAAATAGACAGACAGACAGACAGACAGACAGATAGACAGACAGGCAAGCAAACTGAATGAATGAATGAAAGAATGAAAGAATGAATGAAAGAATGAAAGAAAGAAAGAAAGAAAGAAAGAAAGACAGACAGAAAGACAGAAAGACAGAAAGACAGACAGACAGACAGACAGACAGACGGACAGAAAGACAGAAAGACAGAAAGACAGAAAGACAGAAAGAAAGAAAGAAAGACAGACAGACAGACAGACAGAAAGAAAGAAAGACAGACAGAAAGAAAGAAAGAAAGAAAGAAAGAAAGAATGAATGAAATGTCAATGTCGAGAGAATAAAGAAAACGCATGTACTGAGAGGCGACAGGCTCCTTCAAAACAAATTCAGAACACAGATTTTCAAACACACAGACAGACAAACAAACAAGAGAAAGGGACACTCACGCACCCACCTGACGTTCCAGTGAAGCCTCAGAAGCCAGACCGCTCACGTACCGCTCTAGCACAGGCATGTCTGCAACCCTGTCTGCGCACTCATCCCGCCGCTCGTTCAACTTGTCTGTTGCCACTTGCTGTGAAGCGATCAACAGCGGGGAGTGTGTGGGAAGTGGGACAGGTTCCGAGTCGAGGGAGGACCCAGAGGACAAGTCGCAACTGAAGGAAGCAAGCTCACGATCGTACGCATTCCCGACAGCAAACTCATCGCCTCTCGAATCCAAATCCTCAAAGGCGTTCCCAAGGGCCACCAATTGAAGGTTCAACGTCCCCCAGGCGACCATGACGTCCTTTTGGAATTGGTCTCCAACCTCCCCAGACGTTTCCGCTTTCCCTTTCCCGCTCTGTGCGTGCAGGCGTCTGCGTGCAGTTTCGATCTCTGCGAAACTGCTTGAGCCTTTTAAACTGCTAGGAGAGGGAGTCAGGGAGACGCTGCGAACTCTGCAGAAGAAATCGAGAGAAGGATCCTCGAGGCTCATCAGGTGGAGGTCAAACAGAGCGTCGCCTGCATGTATGGATGGATCAATTGACCAGAATGAAACGATTTGGGGCTCATCTGTTCTTAAACACCTTTCGGGATCAAGAATATACTGGAGACATGAAAGACAAAGAGGGCACAACAAGGGACTGGCCTGACGGAAAGCGGCACCACCTTTTTGGGTCGACACCAGAAGGGCAGACAGAAACACTGCCGCTGGCCGAGAACTGGCCGAGAACTGACTGACTGACTGACTGACTGACTGACTGACTGACTGACTGACTGACTGACCGACCGACCGACCGACCGACTGACTGACTGACTGGCTAACTGACTGAACGTCAGGCACACAACTCAGTGACCACAGAGAAATGGGGAGCATGTACGCTACAGGAAAGATGCGGTGAAGGAGAGGCTGATGAGTCAGTCAGCTGTCAACCAGCCATTCCGGGAGACAGTTAGACAGACAGACAGACAGACAGTCAGTCAGTCAGTCAGCCAGCGGTCAGGTCAAAAGATACGGAGGCAAGAAAGGTGCCAGCCGGTAATTGTTGAATGTATAAATTTCACACATCACCGACCGTTCGCTGCACTTCCTGTCCGGTAATCTCTAAGTGCGACAGAATTGACGTCGATGGCAGAGAGTCGCACTGGGGCAGAGCAGCAGGTTCTTCCCGCACAGCAATCCGTACATGTTCTCTTTTGGTTGATCTTCACAAGGGCCGCGTGCTTGGCTGCTTCGAGGGATATCCCGTTGACTGCCCCCGCGCCCGTCTGTGCGGCAGCTCCTGGAAGAAGACAGAGAAACAGCAGCATGACGGTTGTGAAGGAGGCGGCGCCTCTGATGGAAGGGACCATTGGTCAGCGGGGGATTCGTCTGGCGCTTCAACCGTTTTGGTGCCTGTTGAGAGAAAAGGGCTTGAAGCTCGAGGCAAAAAAGAAGCAGAACAGACAAACGAGGTGCAAGCGCAATCGCAAGACCGAGCAGCCGGGATTATATCTGACTGTCACACATGTGTATGTATGAATACGCATGTATCTCTTGCTGTCATTCCAAAAGTCGGACAGCTAGGTCTACACGTGAGACTGCAAACCGACCGCTTGGATCTTTTCAGCACACTCCCTGCTGGGTCATGTTAGACACCTTTATCAGCTCACTGCACACGCAAGCAGGGAGCTACAGCCACAATCCTTACTCCTTATAATGGATCGATTACATGCAATGTGATCTGAGAACATATATATATATATATATATATATATACAAATTTAATAACGTATATACGTCCGTACGATCCCGCGAGGCCCGCGTGTATCGGTATCGTATCTATCGGTATCGGGCTGGTTTATAGTTTATAGTTTGGCTGGTATTCAGATCGAGTTTCGGCGCGACATGCTGCTTCACTTTCCGCGCGCAAAGCGCGCGCACTAGCTCGATCACTTGTATACACTTTTTTGTGTGCATGCATATATACAATGTGTGCATGTGCTATTGTATTATTTGTATTAATATATATATACCAGCCATGCATGCAACCATATAAAAAAATTGAAGCAAGAATGCATGGAAAGGAGGCCCGCAGAGCTCCATACCTGTCCACATTCTTCGCTTTTGTGCAGTGACACGAGAAGGACGAAGGAAGACACTCGCGAATCGACGAACAGGAGTGAGAAACATCAGATCGGGAAGTACGATCACCTAGCTTTTGCGCTGGCCTGCATGCACAGTCCTTGAGTGCACACACCCAGCCGCAGAAATCTCACTTTTTTGATTTGGTAAAGTTTCAAAAAGCACCCTGTGTCTAGCGTTTGGAAAAGCGACATCCCTTTCGTGAAAATGTCGAAAAGTCCTTTTCTTCTTTTCGTTTGAGTTTCCTGGAGACAAGACAGCGAAGCAGCAAAAGGGGGAAAAGCATTGGTCACCTTGTCCGTCTATACTGTTGGACTGGCTCACTCAAGATGCGTCCTTTATGTTTGGTGGAACTTTTCTTCTTTCTTGTGTTCTCCGCTCTTCTTTGGGTTCCCTGCCGCTCCCAGTCGTACGGTCTGGCGGTGCCCTCGACAATTTACACTGGGGAGACGTTCAGTCTGGACGTCACCGGCACCGCAGACACTACGGGGGCTGCGTTGACCCTCGTGGGCACAAACGATGTGTGCGGCACCGCTGAACCCTCAGAAGTCACAAATCCCGGGACTGCAACAGCTGGTGCCAGTCTGATCACCTTCTCCAGTCTAAAGATTTCCAAGACTGGAAGCTACAAGGTGTGCTTCGACCCCCCAGATGCAGAGAGTGCCGTCCTGACAGTCGTCGGAACCATCACGCTCTCTGGCCCCACACCCGACCAGGATCTGACTGTGCATGTGAGGAAGGACGACACGCTGACGACTTCAGGAACCAACATGGGTGACCTGTCGGGGAACACCAACCGCATTGTTATCACCGAGACCTCCAACAGCTGTGGCACCTCCTCCACTCAATCCTTTTCGACAACCACAACAACCGACGGCACTTACAACGCCCCTACTTTAGAGATTTCATGGACAGTCAACGTGCCCACTGTGGGGACCTACAGAGTCTGTTTCTGCCGGACCTGTACCTCAGCGACCACAGACTGGACCCTCTACGCAGTGGACATGGGAACGGTGACAGTTGTGGGACTGACCTCGGGCCAGGACATGTACAGGCCATTTGCCCCAGAAGCAAACGCGGCCTCTGAGTTGACCTTCACGGGGCTTGGGCTCGACCGGACGGGACTTCAGTCCGCCCTGAAGCTGGTGGACACGTCAGAGGCGTGCACCGGAGCGGAGTCCGCCCGGCTGACGTCAAACGACGCGAGCCCAACGATCGGAAGTGGCGGCACGTCAATCAGCTTTTCTTTGTACAGAGTGGGGGACTTTGGAAATTTTCGGGTGTGCTGGGTGTTTGAGACGTCCAGCACGAGCGCCGCCACAGATTTTGACGATATCGGCACGCTGATTGTGAGTTCTTTCTTACTAACTGTCTTCCTTCCGCCTGCTCTATTTGCGCTGGTATTGCTCGTTTGTTTTTTTGCCTATTTGGGTTTTGGTCCATTCGCGTGTTTGCTTTTTGTCCTGGTATTTGGTTGTCCTTTTCTGCGTTTGTTTTTTTGCTCGTAATATTGGTTGGTTGGTCGGTTTGTTGGTCCTCTGTTTGCTTGTTCGTCTGTTTGTTTCTTCGTTTGCTGGGAAGTGTTTTTGGTCCCGTGGGCTCTGAGGACTCTGTGTCAAATCATGATCATGACCACTTCTTATTCATACTGGCTGGATGGGTACAGACGTACATGCATGTTCTGCGGTCCCCTCTTTTCCGTTTGCTCGAAAAACACGCCCTCAGCCAATGGTGGATAGAGAGAATGATCGAATGACAAGGTTGCAACCCGACGAACGATGCTGCATGCATGCAGGTGCACCCTTACCTCTTCTTCTCGATAGGGCCCTTCTCAGCAGCACCTTCGGGATTCACAGCGAGCAGGCTGAACTCTGAAAACGTCCTGGTGGCCATCGTTGGCCATTCGATTGAGAAGGCGACGTACGACACCGGAACGTCAGCAACCAGCCTGTCGACCCTCGCGGGGAGTGCAGGAACCAGCGGAACGCCCTCGGCAGTTGGCAGTGAGGACTACGGGACTTCCGCACGGTTCAACAACCCGTCTTCTCTGGTGTACGACTGGAACGAAGAGAACATTTACATCGCAGACAAAGACAACCACTGCATTCGAGAGCTGCGACTCGAGGACAACAGAGTGCGGGCTGTGGCAGGACAGTGTGGGACGGCAGGGACGACCGACGGCACCGGCACAGCCGCCACCATCACGAGTCCAGTGGCCCTCGCCCTCCACCCGGGAGGGAAGGCTCTCTACTGGGTTGATGAGACCAACGCCAAATTGGTCTACCTGGACCTCTCTGACTACAGTGTTACCACCACCAGTGTGACCTCTGTGAAGCGATTTGCGATCAACCTGGCAGGATCCGAGTTGGCGGTGCTGCAGACAGACGGGGCCCTGAACAAACGCACCATGAGCGATGGGTACTTCAGCGTAGCCGCGTCTTTTGGAACTGCATCCGACGATGTCGCTGCGGGGGCGGGCTCTTGGAATGGAAAGACGGTGGCGGGTCTGGTATATGAGTCCAGCACAAAGCTCTTCATCGCCACATCCGACGGCAACGTGTGGGAACGAGACGGTGCAACCGAGAGTCACCGTCTGGACTCGACAGACACGAACAGCAGATACTATGGAGACACTGCGGCAAGTGCCCTGACAGCAATTGTTGAGATCAAATCCTCAGGTGCGAGGAACAATCTGATGATCCTCGACAGCTCTGCCATGCACGTGCGATTCATGAGGACCCGCAAGACTGGGCCTGACCTGGGAGCCGCACAGTCGGTCGTGTTCGGATCTCAGAGCACCTCATTCGACACCTCAGGGGCACATTTCAACGACACATCGGGGCAGAACGAATTTATTTTGGTTTCTCTCTCTGAAGACGGGGACTGTGGGTTCGCCTCTCAAACAAACAGAACTGTCGGGACCTGGCCGGTCACCACGCCCAGTGTCGACTACTCCACCTCCTTCGATAGCGTCTTTCAAATCAAAGCCGTGTGGCTCGTCTCTGGTGGAGTTTTCGGTCTCTGCTACTGTCCGAGCTCCTGTTCGGCTGACGGAGACTACTTCCGAACTGCAGCCGTCTTTCGGGTTCAGGGTCCCTACCGCTACTTCTCACAGACAGAAGCCCTCGGGGACCCATTCGACCTCATGATTCCAGGAACAGAAATGTCGGACACGATGCAGATCACCACCGTGCGCATGAAGGACAACTGCACTCTCAATGGGACCGTCTCCCTCGACATTGCCACCGTCCCGACGGGAAATCAATTGGTGACAAACAACACACACCTACGAATGAAGTCCTTCAAGTACACACAGGTTCCGGGTGACTACCGCATCTGCTTTGCTAACCAGGGCAGCTCAGACTTTTACGATATCGGCATTGTGAAAGTCTACGGTCCTGCAACAAACATTTCCATTGCTTTGCACACGAGTGAGGAGGCAATCACCCGCACGTGGGCGGCCTTCCGCTTTCGGCTGTTCGGGTACGGACTGAGTACAGATAACTCGGTCTTCGTGGTTGACTCTGCAGCGGGGTGTACGGGAAGTCCGATTCTCTCCGGAGAGACAGCCCAGGCTCTGGACTTTGCGCGTCCCGCTTCTCAGGGGACCGCTTTTGTCTCTCTGGACCCCTCTAGCCAGCTGACAGGAAAGGAGACATACGAAGTCGTTGACCTGTCCATACCCCCCCCCGCGATCTCATTGTCCTCTACATCCAACACAAGCTCCGTTGTCATCTCTGCACAGAGCCAGACTACCGGAGGGAAACTTGACTGGACCACCTCACTGGCACTCAACGGAGACGACTGGTTGAATCCCTTTCTCGACACCTCCATTTTGATCCAAGAAGAGACGACGTGGCCGAATGGAACCACAGAGTACTACCAGTTCGTTCGAGCAGGGACCAACAAAGTGATCTGCTGGTTGAAGGAGCATTATGCCTACAACGACACAAAACTCCTCTCCGCAGTGCAAGTCGGGACCATATCAATTGAAGGTCCCCTCTCCTCTGCTAATGAGACGGCGTATTATTACATTCCCTTCAATCTGACCGTCTTCGGTTACAATTTCCTCACAGAGGCCAACGTCATTTTGGTCAAGGTGGCTGACGAGAACGTCACGATTAATGACGACGGCTCTTACGGGTTGACATATGACTGCAGCTTTGAGTATTCCTGGCCCGTCAGGTTTGCTCCCGGCTTCACTCTCCCTCCAGACGCAGAGACAGTCACAGACTCATCCCTCGGCAGAACAGACACCAACGAATTCCTCCGCCTCCAAATCTCAATGTTTAGCGTACCGGGAGCTTATGCGGTCTGCTACTGCCCTCGCTCTTGCTCTTCAAACGAATACAATTCGACCCGCCCGTTTGTCCCCAACGCAACTCACCCAGACTTCTTCTGGGGATACAATCTTGACACACCCATTCGCTATTGGAACGGCACCGTCCCCTCCGTTTTCAGGAGAAGACTCGTCAACGGTGGGCACGTTTGGGGTCCTCCTGACCAGTCCGGGGTATGGGGGGAGGAGGGGGATGAAGAGGAAATGAGAGCCTACAGGAGACGTCTGGCGGCCCCAGCCGGATACTTTCCTGACCTGGTTCCCCTCGGGTTCGTCTCAGTGCCCGGGCCGTTCACCTACCTCCAGAAATACGCAGTCGCAGGATACCAACAGGAAATTTTCCTTGAGGGCACAGCACTGTTGCAGACCGTCGAATACAAGTCAGTCAGCCGCCATCCGGTTGAATGGAATGCATTGTGCATAAATGGTCACAAAAACGATTAATTGCTGTGACGATTTAGAATGTGGAATCATGCGCTTGAGATCAGTTCGTTGCAGAACAGAACAGACAGACAGGCAGGCAGGCTGTATCTTCGGAAAACCACCAACGACGATTTTCGCAAAAACGCGTTGCAAAAAACGAAACAATGTGACTCTTTCAACTATCGCGGGTGTTGACTGTGCTCTTATATGGGCTCTTTCCCTCATTTCTGCTCTCTCGCTAATGTATTTTTTCCTCCCTCTCCCTGACAAGATGGCGGAACCTTGACATCCAGGGGGTACAGAATCGATTGCATACCAATCTCTGCTCTCCCTTTTGCCCTCGGAACGCAACAGTGACATTTTCAGCTGAGCGCAAAACAAAAAGAAATCGAGAAACCTTCTTGCAGGTTCGTACGGCCTCCCAACGAAATTTATGACCTCGAGCGCTCTCCCCCCTCCGGACAGCTCCCTCGCGTCCCCTGGCACGTCCTTCCGACTCTGGCACCAGACGACACCGTCTGTCTGTACGACGCAGAGGACTCCACAATCCTCACAGTAGAGCCCACCTACGCGACCTACCCGATCTCGGGGGCCTCAGACGCCGGACGTCAGTCAATCATTTTGCACCCAAAGGGGATTGGAGGCGGAGAGGCCTTCTACATGTGCTTCAAGTATGCGGGAGACACCACGACCTCACCTTCCAACGGCGCGGCGTACACCAACAACTGGCTGGCGTTCGGGACCTTTCACGTCTTCGGCCCCTTCCTCACTCAGGTCTTTCTAACAGATCCACGTGACAGAGTTTGAATTTAAAGTTGTTGGCTCTATTCTCATGGCTCAGAAATGAGAGAATCCGCTCTCTGCGTGTCCGCCTCTCTCTCTCTCTCTCTCTCTTTCTTTCTTTCTTTTCTTTCTTTCTCGTTGCGCATGTCTTTTGAATTTTGTTTTCTTGCCTAGATCAAGCTCGGGGTCTCTTTTTTGTCTTTTTTAAAAGTTATGTCTTGTGTGTGAGGATCTCGACAGAAACGGACAGCCATCGATGAGCGATGTTGATGAGATCAGAGATTCAATTTTCACCTATTGCTTTGCGAAGTGACTTTTGAAAAGGAAAGCAACTGAGACGGAAGAGCAGTTTCTTCAAGTTACTCGGCTAGGAAAGGCCACACAACCTCAGGCCGGGTGTAAACGCTGATACCACCCAGCTTGTTGGTCTCTGCCTCATCTTGCCGGTATGTCTTTCTGCCTGCCTACTTTCTATTTCCCTTCCACCTTCATTTCTGAATGCCCGCAGCCTCACACGCAGAGCCTGGCGGCTCTCATTCCCTTCAACGTGGTCGTTTACGGTCATGGCCTCAACTCAACGTCAAACCGGGTCAGCTAGTCGTCGGTATGATCCCAAGTCGCAATTTCAAGTATAGCGGAAGAGAAGTGCCGAGCCACGAAGCGCGTCAGAACAAAATGCTGGTCCCGATCCACTCATACACTTCATTCAGCTTGTTGATGGGAAAAGGGCCCTGTTATGGTGGAACGCTTCCTCTCTCGAGGCTCTCTCTCTCTCTCTCTCTCTCTCTCTCTCCTTGCAGCACAATTGAGGCATCAGCATGCGTCAAAGAAAGCCAAAACGACAAAAACCAAAGGGAGTATGGAAAAAGAGTGGACTTACAATCTCAAATTTCTATCTGGATAAGTCATGCAGGTACGTTTGATTGCCAGCGAGGCGACATGTGGAGGCAACGAGTATCCCGCACGTGTCACTGTCGGACAGCAGCCAGGAGCGCCAATCCTTGCCAGCTCCAACTCAACGGTCGGCATGATACGGGCCCTCATCTTTGTTTTTGCCTCCTCGGTATTCTGATTTTATTTTCATTCGGTACAGTAGACCGGTGGGGGTCCTGAAAGACACTCAACAGCTCACTCCAATTGAAAGTCTAAAAGATACGCCAGGAGATCATTCTCATTCAAAATTTTGCCCCAAATGGGGCTTGCCTGCCTTTCGACAAAATATCGTCCAGGCCTCTTCCCCCCCACTGTACGTTGTCTGATTTGTTTTCAAGTTCTGCAGGCAGGCTTGTCTGCTTAATTGTTTGGCTGCTTTCCTGCTTCGTTTTCTGTCTGCATGCCTCTGTTGCTGATTTCTTCCCAGCTCTCCCTTCACTGCACCAGGTTCTGTTCTGACTGAAACGCTGGCTGCGTGTGTGTGTGCGTGCAGATGCTGGTGTTTGACACGGGATTGATTCTGCAAGCAGGGCTCACTCTCCGCCTCTGCTGGGCGGAAAGTTTCAACGGGACCGACACGGAAAATCCGGGACCCGGTACGTCAGTTTTTCTCTCTAAATCAGTCTGATTGAGAGAGCAACCCGAGACGCTCATCATGATCAAGATTTTCTTTTGCATTCTGCTTGCCCATAAAGGGTCAAGCGGAGTAACGCAATCCATGCAGACGTAACAGATATTGACAGTAAAGGAATTTCATCGACGGATGTAGGTCAACAACACATCAAAGGGACATATACAGAGTGTCTGCACGCATAAGCTCTTCTCTCCCTTTGGCCTCATTGTTTTAAAAACTTAGTCATAAAACGATTACTTTCAAAATGCCAGTTCCATCGTACTTCGAAGTCATGCCTGTTGCTATGGTTGTAAAGGGGCCATATGCAAATCCAATTGCCTGAACATTTTCGAACGCCAAACCTTTTTTTTGACATGTGCGCGAATGACGAACGAACGAACGCAGGCGAGACGGACCCTTTCAAGACAGACCTCGGATTCGTTACGGTTCTCGAGCGTCCGGTTTGCGGTGACAATGTCCTGAACAGTTGGAACAACAGGTGCGAGAGGCGGGAAGCACACAGCGAGACAACAGACAGACAGACAGATAGACGGAAAGAGAGACAGACAGACAGACCGACAGCGACCGACAGATAGACGGAAAGATAGACAGACAGATAGACGGAAAGACAGACAGACAGACATGCAGACAGACAAACAGAGAGGAAAGCAAGAGGATGAATGGAAAGTGTTCAGTTCTGAACGACTTACACCACAACTCAGACTTTGAATCAAGAAGCGAAGGGAAGGGACGGGAAGAGAAAGGAAGCGAGGGGAAAAGCAGGGAACGAGAAAGAAAGGAACAGACTACTGTGCGCACAAAGCGGGACAAAGACGGAAAGAGGCAGGCAAGGCAGAGGAGGTGTTTCTTTCTGCACCCGAGAAGGACGCAACGTTGACTTCGAAAAGGTACAGCAGCTTTCCTCAGCTTCAAAACGAATTGTTCTTCATTCATGACTCCTTTTATTCCATTCATGCAGGACATTTATGGAACAGTACGGGCTCGGGACTCTTTATGAAGAGT
>JAHBMJ010000388.1:7955-40455 GCA_018398765.1 Chromera velia | reverse complement strand
CCTCAATGTCGGACTTCACCTCCCAGACAGCAAGTATGACAGCATCATCTGACCCAGACTCTCTGGTTGAATTTCTCGGGAAGGGAAAGGAGGCAGGACAGAGGGAGCTGAAGGAGATTGGACCGCAAAGTGGAAGTGGGAGTGGGAGGGGACTGTTGCGGGACGCCCTGACGTCTGACCAGCTCAGTTCCTTGTCCGCCTATCTCCCCACAGATCAGGCCTCTATCGCTCTGAAGGCCTCTCCCCCTGAGCGTTCTCTTATTGAGGCAAAAATGGAAGCTCACCTCGTGGCTCCAGCCTTCTTTTCGACCTGTGTGGAGGTCGCCATGCACGCCGAAATTCTCAAAGGTCCGCGAAGGAGAGACAAAACAAAAGAACGGAGGAAAAGTTTGAGTTTCTGCCACGAGACAGATTAGAAATGTGTGGATAAACGAGTGCAAGAATACATGAATAGAGTAGCCGGTGTGTAAACCAATGAATCAGTAAATTAACAATCATGATTTGACCAGGAGAGCAGCAGGGAGGGATCCTTCCTTTGGTTTTCCTTCCGGCCGGACGGTGGTCTGCGCATCCTCTCCCTTCAAGACAGCTCCCAAATCCACATGATATGCGCTGGCACCCGATTCATTCAATTTCTCTGCATGTCTTGGTTACACCGGCATAGACTTTTTTTTCATCGTCTTCGCTGATCTTCCATTCTTTCTTTTGTTGAGATGATGCTGGCAGGTTCGGGCGGGCGGGCGTTGTCTTTCTCCTGGGCGGTCGACCAAACCCCTCTGGGTGTCCCTGGAGAGAGCATTCTGGGCACCCGCGTGCAATCGTACCTAGATTCGCAGTTCACAGACAAGGCAGCGGTCAGCCAGTCAGCCAGACGGGAGGAATGGCGGTTGTCTCAAACAAACCTTGCCCTGTGTTTTTGTGCCCACATGACGTATAAAGATCAACTTCAAACACACTCTTTACGTTCTTGTCCCCTTGCTTATTTCGTTACTGGTGTAACATGAATGATGGGCCGCAAATAAAATGAATTACCGGGGTGGCCTCTGTATTTTTCAGTGAAGACGAGGAAAAATTTGTTTGTAATTTGGGCATGTGTCTGCAAAGTTTGATTGGCAGTCTTTCGTAAGAAGGGCTTTCAGAGCGCATGCAGGATTGGGGGGTTGGCCCCTTTTTTGAGTATGTACGGGATTCAATCCGCAAAAACCTCTTTTCCTTCTTGTCTAAAAAAAGAATCAGTCCGCTGGTTGAGGTCTGCTCTTTTTTTCTTGTTGCGCTCCCTTTCGGTCTCTATTCCAGCGAAAAGTGCCTTTAAAAGGGTGCCAAATGCGCAGCGTTGAAGTGCGTTTTGTGCAATGGTACTTTTTCCGACTGGGTAAACGTGTATGTTTTTGAGTCTGGTGCTCCTCTCAAAGGATGGACTCTGTCTGTCTGTCTGTCTGTCTCTCTGTCTGCCTGCAGGTTAGCCTACCGTCCTCGGTGACCACGCCGCCCAACGTTGCTTCAAAGTCGGAGGTCACGTGCGTCCAGGCGACCACCTGCACAACATCTTTTTCTGCCACTTGCAGGTCACATTCAAAGAACCCTCTGATTTTCTTCGAGAAGCAAAGGATGAAACAAAGAGCCTTCCCTGCATCTCGCCTGTCCCTAAAAGCTCCTTTTTGTCTCCGTTTTTTTGTTGTGGATGTCTGAGTACATGACTGTGCCTCCTTATGCACACAGTGGTCTCCTTGTCACACAACCTTTCGAGATTTTCTTCTTGTCTGCGGTTCTGCTTTCCTCTGGAGTATCACAGTCAAACTGTAGAGACCGCATAAGACCTCATTTGATTCGTGACTTGTCGCCCTCTCTCTCTTCGCCTGCACTTCTGGCTGCTGTTGTGCGTACAGAAATTTGGGGTTTCCCTTTCAATTCTTTTCGAATGTATGAAACTTGGGGTGAAAATGAATGCAGAAATTTGGGGTTTCTGGACAACTCTGGAACCCTTGTGTGCTGCTGTGCTTCGAGTTACAAGAACCTGGAGGGCCTCGTTGCGAGTGCGTCGGCGCGTCTGTTTCTCCTTCTTCCATTTCTTCTTCCATGCGCCTCCCTCTCTTTGGGTGTTGGTTTCTTTTGTTTTCTTTCACGGGTCTCGTTCGTCTTTTGGTCTCTCTCTCGCGCTCTCTCTCTTCCTCTCTAATGGTGGGCATACATATCTTCACGCGCACGTGTGCAGATAAGATAGAGATGCGCAGATAGGAGAGACAGAGAGACAAAGAGCAGGGCAAAGTCACAGAGGCCTGATTATGATTCTGCATGCATGCTTTCTGCTGATTTGGTGGAGCAAACGACTCGAAGTGGACGGGTTGCAACGAATGCATGTGTCTTTCTGTCCTCCCTATCCCACGTCATTTTCTTTCTTTCTTTCTTTCTTTCCTTCTTTCCTTCTTTCTTTCTTTCTTTGTTTCTTTCTTTCTTTCTTTCTTTCCTTCCTTCTTTCTTTTTTTCTTTCTTTCTTTGTTTCTGCAGACGATGACTTGGGATGGAAGGTGGTGTCTGAACTTCCCTGGGCCCGCAACTCCTGGTTCCTCGGCCTCCAGACCCAATACAACCTCTTTCCCGTACAGGTTGGTTGGTGTTGCAACCATCTCAAGTGACTCACCCATTCGCTCGGTGGAATGGATGGATGGATGGATGGATGAAGGGAACGGAAGGGCCTTCCTTGAGGGACTGGAGTGGCATTTATGGGGTTGCGCTCTTAGGTGAAGACTGCATGGGGACCCGGTGTCTGTCTATTTGCAGTGTTTGACAACCTTTCTTGTCCTCTCACACTGAAACAACTTCAATCTGTGAAATGACTGGATTAGCTTTGTTTACAACACAATTCGGTGAGATCTCTATGTGATTGTTTTGGTGCAAGTGTCAGTAGGGTTTCTCTTACCTTTGCTTCAAAAAGTCGACGGATTGCGAATCCTCGATCCCGCCAAGAGAATCATGGCAAAGAAGTCACTTTGTGGGGGTTGAGACGTGATCCGCCCAATCAATGTGTGGGAGAGTACATACAATCAACAGCAGCATTCAAAGGTCTATGCCTTAATTTTGGATTGACAAAACAACCAAACCGGTTGTGCAACGACTGCCTGCATGCAGGACGGCTCCCAACCGATCACGGATCCTCTCAGAAGCCTGCAGAGGGGAAATCAACGCGATCAGGCACACACAGGGATCTTGGGAGATCCCAGGATCCTCACAGAATCGTTCCAGTCCGTAGACTCGTTTCCTGCTGTCGTCTTCTCTTGGGAGGACTTTCTTCCTGTCAGAGGAGGCGCGTCTTCGTATTCTTTCTCTCCCTTCTTCTCAGAAGACGGAACGGGAAGAAGCCTGGAAGAAGAGGACGCAGCCCTGCAGGACGCACGCACATTCGAGGTGCACGAGACACTGCGACGACGGAGACTGCAGGCCTCCACTGATTCGTCCTTTTCCAGCAGGTGAGTGATTGAGTGGGAGAGTACCTCTTTAGATGCATGGCTATGCTCGATCAACCTCTCGGACAACACACGCAAACGAAATGTCCAAGTCTGAAATGCTGGTGACCAAATCGCGCCGGGGGGGGGGGGCATCAGGAATGATGCACTGTCTTTTTCCGGACATTGCTATGGTATACAGCCGTCCTTTGTTCGCATTCTTTTCAGGATCCATTGTCGTGGTGGCAGGCCGTGTATTGACCCCCTACCATTTTATTCAAGATATTGGGAGCTTCAATCAGGCCGGAGTGCTTTTTACTTTGTCGATTAGGCTGAATGAATGAAGGAAGGAAACACATTTCCATCGAAGTTTCTGGAGATGTGCAGGAAAAGAGCAAGGGGCAAAATGCGTTTGTTTGTGGGCCATACATGAGTGATCACTAACTGCAGGTTCAACTTTTCAGTCACAGTGACAAACTTTGCGGGTTTCACACTCAAAGAAAAGGCAGGTTTGGCTTTTTGCTTTTGGACAGACAGGAGTCTCCCCCCGCAATAACCTTTCGCTTCTTTTCTCTCTTTTGGCACGCCTGTCCAATATTGAGAAATCCTGTTTATGCATGAAACACTTGTTTTTGGCATCTCTGTTTTGTATGCGTGTAATTCATCTTCATCATCACCCATCTTTCCTTTCCGTTTTCTACTCCAAATTATTCAGTAATCGGCTACGTTTTGCATCGAAAGTTGTCGGTTGCTTGCACTCTCTCTCGCGTGCTTTGGTTTCCTGCCTGCTTGCCTGCCTGCCTTCCTGCCTGCCTGGATGAACTAATGAATGCATGCATGCATGGATGAATTTTACAATGAATGAATAAAGGAAGGAAGGAGCTAACGAAGAACCAACCGACTGTCATGTGTCAATAAGAGAACACCTGCAGGCGAACGTGTTCTTCGTGACCGTGGCAATTCCCCTAATTCGTCCCCTCTCCTCGAACGAAAAAGAGGATGTCGAACCCTCCCTCGGTGTCGTTCTGGAGGCGGGCCTTCTCGGAAGCGGCGGGTCGGAAGCCGGGGTCCTTCCTGAAGGCTGTCAGAGGAGCTCCTCGGAGTCAGTCAGTCAGTCAGTCAGTCAGTCAGTCGGTCAGTCAGTCAGTCAGTCAGTCAGTCAGTCGGTCAGTCAGTCAGTCAGTCAGTCAGTCAGTCACTCAGTCAGTCAGTCAGTCAGTCAGTCAGTCAGTCAGTCAGTCAGGTGTGTGCTGAAAAGTGAGTCTGCGAACTGGCTTGGTCGTCCAGTCCTTTCCCTTCACCTTGCACGTTTCTCTGAACAGGCGCTTATCTCTCCATCCACCAGGCTGCATTTGCTGAGGTCTCTCTCACACATAGATAGTTTCTGGAACGTCAATGGGGGAGAGAGAAAGGCAGACAGATAGATAGACAGACAAAATCTGCTCGCTCGAATATCTACATGATTCTGCCCTCTCTGTATGACAACTCTGCGTCTCTCTCTCACTTTTTGTTGGAACATTGGTCTTCAATCAGACTTCTTTTTCCGTTCTGTCGACCGATCTGTAAAGCACCGTAAAGATCGTTTGTCCCTCTTTCCTCCTTTTCGACTGTATTCAGGTATCCATAGATGCTTTGATCATGGGAGAAAGTGCACTAGAGGGCGCGCGCGCTCGCGTGTGTGTGCGTGTGTGTGTGCGTGCGTGTGTGTGTGTGTGTGTGTGTGTGTGTGTGTCTGTGTGTGTGTGTGTATGTATGTGTGCGTGCGTGCGTGTGCACGTGCAGGTTTGTGATCTACAAGTGGAGACAGATTCCTGAAACCACCCCGTCCTACCGTCACACGCTCAACATTGACGCCCTCAGAGCACTGACCTCCTCACAGAGCACCCTGCAGATTCCGTCCAACGTCCTCAGACCCGGATACAACTACACCTTTGAGGTAGGTGTGCACCTCTTCTCAGTCCGTCGGAGCACTCAGCTCTCTCTCTGCAGCCTCCCTCTCCGTGCACATGCACAGACTGCAGACCAACATCTCGGAGTGACAGGTTCCAAGATCTTGTAAAAAAAACATGGGCCTGCCAGACACAAAACAGAAAGATTCACAATCTGTCTCGTTTTCTCGAGCGGGCTGAAGGTTTCGGTCTTTCATTTTTTGCTCCATCCCCTTCGATCTGTGACCTTCTGCCTCCCCCTACCTCTCACCGTGTTTCCTCTTATCTGCTTCAGAATATTATCCGACCCTTTTTTTTTTTCACATCTTTGCAGCTGATTGCATACTATGGAACAGAGGCCGAAGAGGCGGCAAGTAGGGAACGCGTGTCAGGAAACGTGGACTCCTACGACTCATCCGTTGAACCGACAGCGCAGGTTTGTGTGGTCGGCTTCCTTCAGCAACGAGCTAGACCAGATCTTGCAGGGATGAATGAAACGAGGGAAGGATACAAAGACAGATGGGTCGATACAAAGAAAGTGCTCGGAGAGTGAACAACCTATAAACATCAGGGCGTTTGGAGCTGCTTATGCTGCGCAGAAATATCGACAGATTGACCTCTTTCTCTTCTTCCCCTCGCCTCTGTTTTTGCCTCCCTTTCTTTGCGCTGTCTATTTATCTGTCGGCCTGTCCACATTCCTCTACCTGCCCGTCTGCCTACCTGCTTGCAGAGTCTCGTTCTGATCAAACACGATCTGGACACTGCCTTTTACCCAGCTGGGCGATATGTTGCGTCCATTGTTTTCACAGTTGCGACGGCGGACCGGCTCCCTCCAGTGCCAGTTCTCCCGTACAAGTCTGTCATACATATGTATGTTTTGATGCACTTCTCTGTGCTTCATTCTCCCTTCTGCACCGCAGATTCAATGATTCGAAGGAGTGTGGCAACCTCACATTCCCGGAAGCGTCTATGTCCTGTAACATGTTTCCGTCTTTCTGTGCACGACTGAAACGGAAGCTCATGAGAAAAGAGAAAACACGGCAATCCATCTTGTCTGCTTCTTTGCTTGTCGAAAGGAGAGGCACCGAAGCCCTTCCAGACAACCCATAAGGTCTCATCTGTTCTGCTTGTAGTCTTGGTTTGAAGTCGAGTGATCAGGAGAAATGGAGATAAAAAGAAGAAATGAGAGACCTCATAGTTCGTCCATGTTGTTCTCACCCTAATATGACTGACTGAGTCGTACTGAATTATGAACGTTTGTCCTTTTCATGCTGATCGATCGAATGCGCAGAGAACTTTTGCACGACGTCCGGTGCCCGTTTGTGCTCGACGCCTCCCAGTCCTTCGACCCGAATTTTATGAAGAACGTTGCCAGATCGACACAAACTGCAGGGCTTAGCTACTCGTGGACGTCAGTCAGACTGTCATTCACTTATTGAGCCGCTCTTTCCCTCACTCAATTAGTCAGATCTGTCAGACAGTCGATCGGCTGGTCAGTCAATCGCTCGATCACTGTTTCCTGATCCCATCAGAGGTTAATATCTGAGCATGCTTGAGCTGCTAGACGTCCCTGTGTGTGGGCGCACAGCGCCCTGACTAGCTGTCAGTGCTGTTTGAAATTCCTCTGTTGACTGCCCAATACATACGCACTTTATCTCTGTCGGTCGTTTTTTTTTTTAATCTGTAACAAAACTCTGCCGGAATCCTCCTTCTCTCCTTTTTTTTTCTCCTTCTTCGCGTCTTTTCATTTTTCGTTGTGTTGTTTGTCTGCATTAGGTAAATTCCAGAGACCCACGCCCCATAAAAGGGCCATCCGACGTTTTGCCTCTCATGTTTGTTTACTTGGATGGCCTCCCGTCTTTGCAGTTGTGGCGCCGCAACAGTTGGGACAACGACTTCGACCTCTCGGTTTGTTCCTCTCCCTCTCTCTGTCTCGTCTCTTATTGTCAATCCTCGCCTTTTCATCGCCCTAGTGCTTGGTCGAACAGCAAGGTAAAAGAGAAGAGCAAGGTTTGCAAAGCACCTGGGTGAGGAGTGTGTGTGTATGTGTCTGTCTGTCTGTCTGTCTGTCTGTCTATCTGTCTGTCTGTCTGTCTGTCTGTCTGTGGTGGCGTGTATCACACCCGTACTTTCGCTAAGTCCACAAATCATGCAGACGCACGGCCTGTCGAAAGACTGACGGACGGACGGACGGACGGACGGACAGACAGACAGATAGACAGATATACAAAAAGACGAACGAGGGCACGGAATTCCGAAGTGGTGCACGCAGAACCGAAGAAAGGAAGGCATTGCCTGCTGTCGCAATTGAAGTGGATCCCATGCAATCAAGTTGGAAACAGAAAGAATGCAAAAGAGCACATGCAGGAGAGAGACGCATATATTGATGCAAAGAGCACTTTCTCGGTTTCGTTACTCTTCTCGGGGGTCGCTGAGATGGCCTTTTTCCTCATCCTGCTTTGCGCTTACGGCTCTTTTGTGTCCAGTGCAAACCACACTTTTGTTATGTAGAACCTTTTGATTATCTGTGCAGCTGGTACCGTAAATGTACATATGTATCATTCATAAGGTTTTACACAGGCTCGCAGAAATGCATGTGCGTGCGAACATGTTCACTGCTCTGCAGGACGTCTTCCTATTCTCCGACGACATCGGGAGGCACAGCGCCCGCAACCACAACTCCTCAGCCGTCCACCACAGAGATGGCAACCCCTGCAGGTTGGCCAGTTTCCTCCCTATAGACAGAAATCGAAAAACGCTCGAATGTTTTCAAAGTCCAACTTGGAGTCTGGAAGTCTGGGATCTGTAGCTACTCGTCGTGTCAATAGAGTGAGCAAGATCAAGAGAGATCAGACAGCCAAGAGAACACACACACACACACACACACACACACACGGAGCGGGAGAGGAGGGGGTGGAGACATCGAATAAAGAAATTCCATGTTGTTTCTTTCCTCCTCACCCGGGTGGGTCTGGTATGCCTTGTCGAGTTGATTGCATGTTGAAATGCACCAGACTGCATGTTCTTTGACAGTTTGAGTCTTGGCCTCACGAATTCATCGACTCCTGAGTGGATCGAAAAGAGGAAATTTACTTAAATTGCTGTCTCTCTTTCCCTCCTTTTTGCATTTTCGACGAGCAGGAGCAAACTCTTCGCAGCCGGACAGCCCCTGGGCAGCAACCCGTGTACGGACTCCTGTGTATCCATTCCCCGCGCAAGTGACTCCGCAGATCGTTTACGACTGCGTTTCTCTGGTGAGTGAATGAGGTTCTTGTTTTCCCTCCATCCCTGCTTCTCTCGCGGCTCTTCCTCTGCCTCTAGCTTTCCTTAGGGAGAGATGTTGTGTGTTCTCTTTCTTTCTCCCTGTGTGTGTGTGTGTGTGTGTGTGTGTGTGTGTGTTTGTGTGTGTGTGATATGTCCGTTGTTTGGACTATCAGAGAAGCATCCAGTGGGCCACCGAGCCTGGCAGGCAGCGCTAGACTTCCTTCTGGGATTCCATCGCATTCTTCCGCTCTCGCTCGAACTTTATGTCCCTTTCTTTCTCTCGCCTATGAGGGTTGGGGCTGATCATTACGTTCATATCATGCAAGGATGCAGGACGGGGTGCCTCTGGAAAACCTGGCCGACTTCTACCCTGGGCAGACAAATTTCACGTTGCCGGTCATCACGCTGGCCCCGGGTGACGACATGCCTCCCGAAGGGTCGGTCAATGAGTCAACCAGTGAGTGAGTGAGGCGAACATGCATGTATTCATTTCTCTTTTCTTTGTGGCAGAATGAACGTTCGAGGCTGCATCAGCAAATTTTGCAATACATCCGCTGTACGTTTAGAGAGTCTGGGTTGGCCCGGCTCAATTCTGTTGAAATCAGGCAAATCATTGCTGTCTCCTTTCCGCCTGCAAAATCGCCCGGATAATTGTCGATCAAAATTTGCCCTTTGCATCCGTGCGTACTTCTCTATGATTTAAGAGAAGAGGGATGTGATGTACGTGGAAAGAGATTCATACGCTCTTCTGCAGCTCTGTGTATGATTTTACGCTTTCGGTGAGCTTTGTTGACGCGGAAAGTCAGCCTACCGCCAGCGACTTCTCTCTCATCGCCAACGCAAGCGTCCGAGTGACCTTCGGAAGGAGGCAACAGACCAGTGGATCCGCCTACAGTGACGCGGACCCGGTGCCTCAGCCGGTCTTCCAAAGCGTTCCAGAGTACATCAGCTCAGAAGCACCTTTCAAGTTAGTCAGTCCATGAGTCACTTATCTCTATGTTGGAAAACGCCTGCAGGGACAATTTGACATCCTGTTGCTGCATTTCTCTGATTGAAGCAAGCCCCAACCTGTATGAATACGAATAGAGAAGATTTTTCTGAGTTGGTGTTGCCCTTCTTCTTTTCAGAAGAGTCCTTGTCCTTCTTTCAAAGACTTTGTTTCCACATGTTTTTTTGTTTGTTTCTTTGCCTCCATGTTCCCTTGTTTCCTTCTTTCTTCACCGATTCAGTCTCTTCTCGTCTTTGCATCTGTCAGATGCTTTCACTTGTTGTCTGTATTTGCAACTGTGCGTTTGTTTGTCTCCGTCCTTCCACGCCTGCCTGCAGGGTTTCTGCCTACACGTACTTCAGCGGATCAGGAGACTGCTCGGCCCTCCCTTCTTCGGTAGAAGTCGCGGGGTTTCTTCTCGAATACCGGAACTCCTCTCTTCAGGTTGGTAGGTGGGTTCGTGGGTGGGCGGGATACAGGATGCCACTTAATCGTGCTGCATGGGCCGCTGGATGGAGGGAAGTGTCATGCAGGATCCCTTAGAATCTCCAGACTGTTTGACCCTCGCTCTTTGTCTGCTTGTTTGATCGTTTGAGTCACCTGCCGATGTGTGAACAGTCAGAAATGCACTTGCACCTCTTGAGCCTTCATGAATGTTGGTGCAGGCTGTGACAGCAGCCTCAGACTGTGTGAGTGCGACGACAGACCCTCTTGGGACTGCTCTTTTGAACGGAGTGACAAGAACGACCTGCTCAGGGACCATTCCTGACTACGATATGGTCCTGGCAGCAGGCAGAAGGTAAGTACGCAGGTAACTAGCAATGGTGCCTGTTATCTATGCCTCTCCGATTTCTTACACGAGATCTTTTCTCTTTCCGAAAGATTCACATTCTTGAAATTCCAGCGAGCATCTTTATCATCTTTGTGTGGGGTCTTTTCATGAGTCCGCTCGTATATGCGCATTTGCGTGCATGCAGATACCGGTTCTCGTATGCTTTTTGGGCCACCAGCGCGATATCTTTCGGCAGTGCCCCTCTGGCGATCAATTCGACAATTCTTGGAGACAGGTGATTTCTTTATCTAAACGAGAATGTTTCCTACTTTCTACAGTCGAAGGGCCGAAAATCTCTCTCTGCCAGCAGCTTCCGATCTCATGCGCAGAGATTTTGGATCTGGAGTGCCGATTGGCCTGGTCCCTGTGGACAATGCTCTGATGGAGTTTTCCCCATGCCCTTACTGCAAGCAGTAAAGGACATACAGTCTATTTCCGAAAGTGATGAATTTCCCTCTATCTGTCTACACGACATTCTCACGTAAAAAACGTGTGGGCCAGCCCGTTCTCTCCATTCGTTCCTTGAGTTTTTCTTCCTTCCTTGGGCCTCTCCCTCCTGAAAGAATCTGCCTGCCTGGTGGGAGGAAGCAGAAGAAAAAAAGAAAGCAGGAAGGGACAGAAAGTGCGAAGAAGCGAAGAGACATGGACTTACCTTCATGAGATACGCTACGAGAAGTATATAATCATTTAGTGAAAAGCAACGAAATCGAATTTTTTCTGTTGTACGGCAATCCGATCGACTGTCGTCAACTTCAGGTCGTCAGATAATTGCAGCAGCACAATTAATTGTCATCCATGCACCTTGTCCGTCCACCTCACACATCATGCAGACTGGCGTATGCGGTCGCATTCTCCAACGAATTTGAGGCCAACAGAGCGCCCTCGGGGGGAATTCTGGACGTCAACCCGAGGTGAGTGCATGAGCAAAAGAGGGGGTGCATGCAGCGGATTGGAAGGGGACGACGGATCTACCTTACTTGGTCTCAGTCCTATGAGCATAATCAATTCTTCCTATGAGCAGTGGCCTGGGCAGCTTTCACGGCAAGTTCCTTGCAAGCGCTGCAAAACGTCCGTGACAGGGGCCGTAGCAAAAGAAAAAGGAGAGACAGACAGAATGGATTAAAGGCTAGCGGAACGACAAAAAAAATTAGGCAGAATAGACGA
Source organism: Chromera velia (assembly GCA_018398765.1). NCBI lineage: Eukaryota > Chromeraceae > Chromera > Chromera velia. The sequence goes on along the minus strand of JAHBMJ010000388.1, from coordinate 28,839 downwards.
TTGGATAAAGCACATCACTGTGCGTCAATGCGTCTTTAATGTCAAGACTTTCTCTTTGTCACTTTTGGTTTCCTTTCCTTACTGAATGAATGCAGGAGTGGAGTTGCGATCACAACTCGGTTCGCTTTGTCCACTTTTGGTTGGACAGACGATTCGGGGGGGCCTCTTCAGTACTTCTTTGCGCTGTGGGAGAGAGATGTGGGAGAGCTGAACAGTGCACTCGATTCATCGGTCAGTGGTCCGAATGAACGAAGAGAGACATTTGATAACGAAACGCAAGTAGCGGAAGAAAGCGTTGGCAGAAACAGATGGCACTGAAGGCCCTTCCTTGCAGTTGTCCGTTTGGCAGGTTGCTGGGTCCTTCTGTCAGGAGGCTGCATGGTCTTTGCTGTGATTTTGTTTTCTGTCGGGGCCCAAAAGGCAACCGGACGCACTTCCGTACCCCTCTGCTTCTCTTTGCTGCAGAGCGCACCTCTTCAACCAACAGACGCACGCCTAACGCCTCTGACAGCTTTTACGGCAGCTTCCGCCGTGCGCGCTTATCTTCCTGAAGGATCTTCTCAGGCGCTCGTATTTGTGATGGACTCTTTGGGGGCGACTTCTGTTTCGGCCCCTGTGGGAGTGACAACCAGCACACAGAGCCTCTCGCTGACAGACATTCAGGTACGTCAGAAATCTTTTCTTCGATCCGCTGTTGGTCTTCCATTCGAATATAAAGTGGAGAGGAAAAGTTGACTATGTATTCGACTTTACACAAGCCAGTCAAGGAAACATGTTCTTTCTGCAGCACTCCACTGACTTCTTCCTCTTTGATACAATCGACAGTCGAGAAACGAATTAAAGCGTTCAGCACAGAAGTGTCCGGTATGCTTTCTCAGGGGCCTTTTGACCTGTTTTCCATCATAGGCTTTTTCCAAGGATTAAGTCTCCTTCTCCGTATGTGAACACGCCGTCTAGACATTGTAAGAGTGATTTCATCATCGGTGCATTTCTTTCTGGACACACATGAGCAGACTCTCCTGGAAACTGAGAGATACTTCATGGAACCCACCATCCTCGTTTCGCTAGTGGTCACTTCCAGCACGACGGCACGCAAATTGGTGAACCCGTCAAGTACTCGCCAAGAAGTAAGTTGCTTAAATGGTCGCTTGCATGTATGCATGCATCCTTCTACTCACATTCATGTCTTCGGACAATAAAGACCATAAATAAGAAAAGAGCCCCCCGCTCCCATGCAAGGGAGAACGTGACGTGAGAGACAAAAAGTTTTCGAGAGAGTTCTCCCTTGATAGGACACAAGAGCCACAAAGAAAGTTCGTTTTGGGGTTGTGCACGGTGCTCTGTGTCGCCACTTGCTGCTTTGCATGTCTCTGCCTGCATGTCTGTGTGAAGCTCGTCTGTCTCAAGTATCGAAACGTACATGCGCGTATGCGCCTGCGCAGGTCCAGTCCCTCCAGAACGTGATGCTCGACTCTCTTCTGTATGCTGTCGACCGCATTGAACCTGATGAAACAGCAATGGCGTTGTTGATCAACGGCCTCGAGTCAGTCAGTCAGTCATCAAATTCTTCTGCATGTGTCCTCTGCCTTCTTCTCCCTTCCCACCACTCCCTGTTTTTCTCTGCCGTACAGCGTTCTTCCTCGCTATCTTGATTTTCCAGTTTCTCTTCCCAATGCCTCTCTTTCTCTTTTTGCCTTGGCCTTTCCTCATGTTTCTGTCTGCACATCCTGCAACACTCATTGCATGTGTCTGAAATTTTGTCCATTCACGTTCGTGCCTCTACGACAACCTTCCTTCCTCGATGCGGCCGAGGTTCTTTGGCCGATGATCGTCTTTGCCGTGCCCGACTCATTTGTTATGGCCATCCATCGCCTTGTCTCTGTCCGTGGACGCTAATGAAGCTCCGGAACCCTTGGCCACTCAGTACAGATTTTCACATCTCATCCGCCAACATCGTGCCTTTCAACAACGGGGGGATATTGAGAGGAGAAAGGTATATGCGGAGCCTTCCTGTGTGCGTGCAGAGGGACTGTAGAGATCGGGCAGGACAAAACGGTCTCAGAGGGACCCGCAAGACTCGGCTCCACTCAAATCAACACGGCGGTTCAGTTGGTGGACAAGCTTTTGACATTGCAGGTCAGTCTTCTTCATTCGGTTCTGCGCAATCAAGTGCAAACGTTGATTGAAGTTTCCATCCGAGACAGAACAAGTCAAAGCAACCGACTGATGTGCGTCACGTGGGGGGGGTAGCTGATCAATCTATCATGCAAGGGCTGCATGGTCCGGCCAGATGCATGGAGTCTGTTTCGCTTGTCTGAGAGATGGTGTGTATTCGGAAGAGAGGGTGCCAGTAGTCTGTGTAAGCGAATGATTGGGATCAGTGAACGCCTTTTCAGTCATGCGGTATGCGCACGTGCCTGTGTGTGCGTGTGTGAAGAGCTGAGAAATTGGGGACAGGCGGCAAAGAATAAGATCCAAAGAGAGACAGAGAGACAGAGAGAGAGAGAGAGAGAGAGAGAGGGGAAGAGAGGAAGAGGGAGAGAAAGAAAGAAAGAAAGAAAGAAAGAAAGGAAGGAAGGAAGGAAGGAAGGAAGAAAGAAAGGAAGGAAGGAAGGAAGGAAGAAAGGAAGGAAGGAAGGAAGGAAGCAAGGAAGAAAGAAAAAAAGAAAGAAAGAAAGAAAGAAAGAAGAGAAGTTGCCCAGAGGTCCCATTCGTCGGAGTCGTCAAAATAAACATTGCAGTTGATGTTTCCTTTCTAACGACACATCAACACATGCATCCTTGTGTACATCTTCAGGTTCGTTTCATGTCTACACACCGCCCCCCGTCGATGTCTGTGATGCCTGTGCTGTCCTCTATCTATCTCTGTTTTCTTTGTGCAGAGAACAGTATTGAAGAGCCAGCAAGATCTGTACCTAGAAAATAATGGCCAGAGGCTTCTCTACCAGGTTTGTCTGTTGGGTTGCCTTTTCGCTTCTTTTTTTCTTTGGGAAAAAGAAAGAAGCAAATCCATCCGCCCAAACAAAAACCAAAGACAAGCCCGCCCAAACACAAAACAAAAGACAAGACCAGAAACGAAAGAAAAACCTCGATTTATAAAGCTTTGTCTGGTCAAGCAAGTAGGGGTGAGTGAGGGAGACATGGAACATGAAAGTTAAAAGGAGGAGGGCTGGGTTTGTCACCTAGCAGTCGTCCTGTACAGTGCAATTTGTTTCCAGCACGCAAATAGCAAAGCTCATTCTGCCCTCTTTTCTCTTCCCGTCTTTCTGCAGATGCCAGTCGGATCTGCCAAGACGCTTTTGGGTGTTTTGGAATCGTTGATGAAGGAGTCTCTCTTTGATTACGTCAACAGGAGGCGGCTCCTTCGTGAACTGAAGGCCGCAGTCGAGCAGAAGGACGACGACAGAGCACGAGGGCTCGCAAGAATTCTGCAGTCAACATCAACGACAACGAGCGACTTTGGGGATCCTAGGCCCTTCTCGAACTCCGTTTTCGCCTCAATCGAGAGTCTGGTCTCGACCGCAAGACTCGGCATGCAGCAGGACGCCCAGGTTTGCCCTCTCTTTGTTTGTTTGTTTGTTTACGGAATACATGGATGAACGGATGGAAACTTCACCGGAGGCCTGGTATTCAGCAACATCCTTACGTAGGAATCCAATCAAACGTACTCCTGGTGGCGGGGGGAGCGTCGATCATTGCTTCGGCTGTGTGTGACGCAGTAAGAAGATTGACACAAGTGAACGGCTGCCGAGGGCGGTTTGGAACTTTGTGCGTGTTCATCCTATCCTGCCTGTAGAAAGAAAAAGTGGTCTTGCAGAGTCTCTGCTTTCTTTCCTCCATGTTTTGTGCTGCCGCAGCATGACTTGCAGTTTTTTGCACGACCAGCAGATTTTTGTGGCCTTTCGTCGTCGCACATATTCCTGTGGACACATTCTGGTACAGACGTGTGCATGAATTTGTGGTGTATGTATGTGTGCATGCATACATACATGTATTCATTTGTCCATACATGTCTGCCTGTGCGAGTATACGTCGGTGATCGAGCCTCCTAATGTGGTTTCGCATGCACGAATGTCTGTATGCATCTTTTCAGGTGTGTGTGTGTGTGTGTGTGTGTGTGTGTGTGTGTGTGTGAGTGAGTGTGTGTGAGCACATATGTATCTTATATGGGTGTCTGTATGTGGGGGAGGGAAAGAGGGATCTCTGTCCGCGTGAGAGGGAGGGAGAGCATTCGTGCGCACATGTGAGAGCGTTTGCGTACCTTCATGCATCTTTACGCGCTATGTGTCTTGTGTATATTTGCGTACAGATGTGTGCGAGTATGCATGCATATGTTGGAGTGTTCATGAACGCATGCATCTGCATCTGTATGTGAATGTGTATGTGTCTTCATTTGTGTGTTCGTGCAGGAAGCGGGATCTCGAAGTTTCACGGGAGAACTCTTTTCTGTTTCATTGGCATCGGTCCGTCCGTCCAGATGCGTGACTGCGTTTGCATGTTTCTCTTTCGCGTTAGATTGTTCCCTTCCGTGTCCTCAGATCAGACATGTGGGACGGGGCTGGATCAAGTCAGGAAGTCCCAAAAAATGAATGGAAGCAGAGAATAGTGAAGCCAGACTGTATTTTTCTTCTGGTTTTATTTTTTTTCTTTGAAGAAGATTGGCATTTGGATCTAATCTCTGACATCCCTGTCCTTCCCGGCCTCTCCTGCGTCGCTGAATGAACTTCACGGCCCGCGGAAGACGAAGTGCCGAGAAGATTCATTATCTGCTGGATTAACCAATACATCTGCAAACATTGCAGTACAACTCTTTTTCTTACGGCCAAGCACGGGAGGGTGCAAAGCAGAGCGGCGGTCGTCCCGTTGGCCCGGGGTCCGTCCGTCTTCCCAGCTCCCTAGAGACCGCGATCGATGCGGCGGGAGGATCAAGCGTGAAGAGCAACAGGGAAGCAGAGGGATTCGTCCTTTCCAACATCGACATTCTCTTCGACCCGTATTTGACTTCCTTCAAGTGCGCCAAGATCGGGAGGGAGGCAGAAAGGGAGGGAGGGAGGGGGGGAGGGAGGGAGCAGAAGAAAGAAAAAAATAAAGAAAGAAAGAAAGAAAGCAAGAAAGAAAGAAAGAAAAGAAAGAAAGAAAGAAAAGAAAGAAAGAAAGAAAGAAAGAGCGAAAAGAAAGAAAAGAAAAGAAAAGAAAGAAAGAGCGAGAGAGAGAGAGAGAAAGAGAGAAAGAGAGAGAGAGAAAGGTAGGCAGAAAGAAAGAAAGAAAGAAAGAAAGAAAGAAACGAAGGAAGGAAGGAAGGAAATCAAAACGAGAAGGACTGAAGAAAGAAGAAGAAGGAAAGAAACAAAGAAAAGTCACGTGTTTCTCTCTCGGTGTATATTGTTTCTTAAGTCACACGGATAGAGGAAAGCAGGAGAGTAAAAGAATGGTGCAGAAAGTCTCAGAAAAAAAAAAAAGAAGTCGTAGAACCTTCTCAATCTTTCTTCAGCGTGCTTATGATGCTCCGTGGCACTGTTTTCTGCCCCTTGCATGCTGCCCTGCAGATATTACAATTTCACTGCACAAAATGTCTCGACGATTCTCCTCACCCCGGCCACTGAGAATCGGACCGCGTTTCTTTCCACTCTTGTGGACGCGAGCAGACTTGCAAGGTTGGTCAGTCAGCCAGTCAGTCAGTCAACCTGAACGCTCAGGTGTATTTTCGGATCCTCCCCACTGTTTTTGACATTGAACGGCTTCCCTTCTTCCATGTCCTCCTTCCGTTTTTGCATTCGGTACCGCCGAGCAACTTCCACCAGATCCCGCTGCTGCGATCGGAAAGCGAGTTGAGTTTGCGCGTCGCCAATTCAAGGTCGGAATGACCGATGCGTGAATGGTTCCATGCAGATCAACCAACTACCGCGCGTTTGCTCGTGACTCGATTGAGAAACACAAACTTTTCCTCTTCAGGGTCGAGGCCTCTTCGGAGCCTCTTGAAAGATCCGGCAAGAAACTTTTCTCTGTCACAGTACCGAGAACAGTAAGTGGGATGAAGCACTTTACTTGCCTTGACAAAGAGCCATCACAAAAGAAGTGTCTGTTTTTGTTTCCTTCAAGACTCTTGACCATGTGGAGTTTCAGAAAGACGTGTCTGCACTCCGGGGGCATTTCCTTTCCTTTCTCTCCCTGCATCGATCATACTGCGCTTGATGTCTTTTTTGTGTTGCATTCGATCGCCCCTGCGTTCTTTCACTAGCTCTTCACTTTTTGCATTCAATTTTGGCATGAAGGATGGAAATTCACGACACTGTATGGAAAGAACTCAAAGATTATTGATTTCTCATAAGATTTGAATCCACAGCTAGTTTCTCAGAAGCATGTACTATCCCGTGTCTTTCTTTGCCCATTTGTTTGTGTGCCTGTTTGCTTTGCAGAGCGATGAGTCCATCTTCGACGAGGCAGAGATTTCGAACCTTGACACGTCTGATACTTTTTCCTTCACTCTCTGCCCGCGGGCAAACGACATCTACAGGGAAGAAATTCTGAACAGCAATCGAAAAATTGAGAGCCCCCTGCTCACGTGCAGGTCAGTAGGGAAACAGACTCGCTCGTTTGTCTCGCTGCTCATCCGTCTTTTATCGCTTCAAATTCCATTTGTGGTACATTTTTCTACTGCTTTGATCGCTTCCAAACAGGTATCTCGGTCGCATGCATGCACACCAATTTATTCCTTTGTTTCATGCCACTGTCTTCCATTAGTAACACACCTATGTCTATGCCCACCCTTACTTACCCTGCCTCATATGCAGATACCGAGAAAGCTCAGGGAGTTGGTCGACCTCAGGGTGCAACGTTTCCGACGCGACTGTGTCATCTGGAAACTCATCGCTTGACAGCGCCTGTGTGACGTGTGAGTGCACTCACCTCTCGTCTTTTGGCGCCTTCGTTGAGGAAACGGTTGGTCCTCTTTCTCTCTCTTTCAGCTTTTCTTGATCGCTTTGTTTGGCCGTGTTTGGCACGATTTAGCGAACTAGCCGTCAGTCTGAGAGAGTGCCAAAATCATTGAATGGATCAGCGCACGTACCCCTGCCAAGCATTCTTTTTGGGGAGGAGCGGCTGTAGAAGTGGATTCCTGCGGCACAACGGGCTGGTCCAGCTGGCGGGATTGCACGATCCAGACCTTTTTGAGCAAGGCATTTTTTCTGCTCCTGCTTACTGTGGCTATTAATATATGACCTTTTCCATTCTTGCAGAGAGTTCCGAAAAAGTTCGTCCCCAAAAAAGTGAACTTCGACCAGTTGTCAAAGGTGGGCCTCCCTCCGATGAAGTTGGTTGGGACTTTGTTCCACCAACCTAGCTTGCGTTCTGTGTCTTTCCGTCTCTTCGATCACGCTTTCGTCTCCTTTGTCCGTCCGTACATTCACAGAACAACTTGCTCTCTCTTTCTAGACAGCTTGTACGTGAAAGCGTTGGAAGGATTGGGACATATTGAAAGGACCTTTCATGTCTGTTTGCAGATAAAAGAAGACTCCTACGGGTTTTTCACCCTGTGCTTTCTCGTCTTCTTCTGTTTCTTCTTCGTTGTCTGGGGGGTGATCTGTGACTATCTCGTGTCGCACATCATTACATGGAGGGCTCGGCTTGTGAAGCTCCGGCTGTTCGCGGAACTTCCAGATTTCACCCTGAAGCCAGCTGCCAACAACCAGGTCAGTCAGTCGGTCCTTTGATTTGAGTGTCTGGGCTGAAGAAGCATCGCTCGCACGGCAGTCTCACAGTCAGCTTTTTTTCGCTTCTGCAATACTCTCTCCCTCCTTCCATTCCTCCTGCCTGCCTCATTCCACATCGTTCTTTATTGTCTCTCTCTCTCTCTCTCTCTCTCTCTCTCTCTCGCTTTCTCTCTTTCTCTCTTTCTCTCGCTCTCTTTCTCTCTCTCTCTCTCTCTCTCTCTCTCTTTTCTTACTCCCATCCCCAAGCAAAATCGCGCATGTACATCTGTATACCATTTCCATTCCCGTTGTGGGTTTCTAGTCCCTTTCTTTCATTCAGCAAAGGTTGTGCAACTCTGCAGGTTGGTCGTTTGGTGCTCCTTGCGACCTCTCTAATCTACCCCGAGTTGTGTGTGAACGACTGGGAGGAGGACCCCACGCTCTTCCTCCACTACAACCGGGATGAGGTGCGTGAAGAAAATTTAATACATTCAAGCACTGATCGATGTCTCACAGAAAGACCCGTCGCTGTTCAATTGAGGCCGAAGTTTATTGTATGGATAGATGAATGAAGCAAACCATGGAAAGAGATTCTCATCGCTTCCCTTACCGATCCGTCTATGATCTCTCAGGGGCTCAGAAGAGCCCGCTGCTTTCCGCTTTGCACTTGGCTTGAAATAGTTTTCTTTTCTTAAAAGCTTGTTCGTGTACGGATGAATCGATTGAGGAGCTTCAGGAGAAGTGACTCTCCCAATAGACGGAAGCAACCCGAGCCTCCCACCTAAATTCCTTTCTCTCCTATTTCCCTCCCGGACCGGGGGCCGTGCAGGAACTTCGGCAACAAGGCGTGATGGAGAAGCTGGGGCTCCTGAAGATGCGAACGAGACAGCAGACCTGGATGGCCAAGAAGGAAAAAAATGGAAGAAAGGATGGAGACGATAACGACAGCTCCTTTTCAGACAGCAATGACCTCGAGGGAGGTTCCGTCGGATTCAAATTCTCAGCTTCTCAAGCTCCCCCCGTGATGAAAACAAGGGAGGAAGAGTTTGTCCGAACGAGGGACGACCTCAAGGTTTGTACACACACAGCCACCCAAGTTTTGTTGAATTGTCTCGCAAAGCATCAAGCCTCTGTGGCATCCATCGTTGTTTCACCATTCCCTTGTTTTCTTGAAACTGGCAGCTCAAAAACTCCAGAGACCACGTCTTTCGTTCTTGCTTTGCATTTTGGGACTGCAACTGCCCCCTCCACTTCTTCTGAACGGGCGACCAGTTCAACCCGGATTCATTCTCAATATCTGCACGCTCCGTATACAAGCATGAAGCTCATTTGAGGCATCGGTACGAGACTCAAATCTTTGTGTGTATCGCTTCTTCTTCTGTCATGCAATTTCTCTACAATTCAGTGAAATTGAATTAAGTGGTTCTTCTGTCTGTTTGTGCTACAAATGAATAATGACGCGCGACTTCTGCATGAGGTGTAATTGACTGCAGATGGTCCTGGACGACGACGAGGAAGACAGCGAAGGAAGCGAAGAAAGCCAGGGTGGGGACGGAGACCGTGTGTCACAGAGAGATAAGGCAGGGGTGGAAACTGCAGGGCCCACCTCCGTCGTGCTGCCGGGCCTTCAGGTCAATGAATGAGGAAGGAACGAAAGCTCTCTCTTTTCTGTCTTCCTGACTTTCTCCCTTTTTTTTCTTCTGTGTGTCATTCCTCTTTTCTTTCTTTTTCTCTCTCTCTCTCTCTCTCTCTCTCTTCTCTCTTTTTTCTTCTCTTTCTTTGCGTCGTTTTCTTGTTTTCTCTTTTTCACCTTAGTTTCTTTCTCTCTTTCCGCCTGCCTGCCTGCCTGCGTGTCTGCATGCCTCCCTTCCTTCCATCCTTTCTTTGTGTCTTTTATTTATCTGTTTGACTGTCTCTTCTCTTGTAGCTTTTTAGAATCAAGCAATCGCAGACCAAGAAGAATCACTAACAGTAGAATAAGCACAATCTGGTGATTGAGTATTGTTCTGGCCATATGAAAAATGAAAGCTCAAGAAACCTCTCTTCCTTCTCGTTTCACAAAGAAATTTGTCAAGCCAGCACCGCCACTCTGTGTGACTAGTGGCCATGGCATCTCTCGTTGAAACAAAAATGAAGGATAAGAAATTGGTAGTCTTTTCTCCCTGGTGTGTGCAGGTACCGAAGGAAAGGTCTTTCAGACCGGCAACAAATGCTGACATGCACGCGCAGAGGATCAACCTTGTAAGTGCGGGAGCAGACACAGTAGAAGAGAACATCAACTGGCATAGAGGGAGGGGATCGGGAAGTTCGGTGTCGCTTCAACTAAGCAACATTGAAGAGGACATCGAGGAACAACCAGAGAACGCCTCTGCAGTCCAACTGAACTGGGCCGTTCGGACCCAAAACTTCTCTACTGTACCTGATCCCATACCGGCGGACGAAAACATTCGACGGGAGAGTGTCCTGTCTGTCGGGCTTTCTCAAATAGAAGAAGAGATTGAAGAGCAATCCACCAATGCCCCACCGCCCCCTGCAAATGATTGTTCGGTTTCAAAAATGCACTCCGCCCTTGCTCCTCTTGCAGCCTTACAGCAGGATCAGCAGCAGCAATCAGAGGCACAGTCGGCCCTTTCTCTATCTCCCCTACCTCCAGGGTTCCGATGTCTCGAAAGAAACTCTTGTGAGAGTCTTAAAGAGAGAGATGAACGAAGAGAAGAAGAGGAACAGCCGGTCTGGATGGAGCCAGCAGGGTCCGCTGGCATACCCTCTTCCATCAAGAAGGGGGCTCGTAAGACTGCCCCGGCACCTCAACAACATGTGTCCTCGATTGACGAAAAGGGGAGGCCGAAGAGAGATGCAGAGACAATTGTACGTGAAGCAATGGAAACAGGCAGAGCGTCTTGTGCAATGTGGGGGGACGAGGAGACACTTGACTTCACCCGCAAGGTCAGTCAGTGTGTCAACCCGGCAGCATCAATCAAATCAATCTTCGCGTACTTGCACCTTCATTCAGGTGTTCGTGAAGCTCTGCGTGCGTGTATGAGTGGGTGTCGTGATACGTCTCATAACATGAATGTCGTTGCCAAAAGAGTAGCTGTATGCGGTTTTGATTGAGCAGATCAACCTGGAAAGGTCTACTCTCCTCTATTGCCTCTAATTCCTTCTGTAATCTCTTCCCAGATTTTCTGCATTGATATCTCCCTGCGCCTTTCTTTCTGTCAGAGTCTGTGTGTGTGTGTGTGTGTATGTGTGTGTGTGTGTGTGTATGTGTGTGTGTGTGTGTGTGTGTGTGTGTGTGTCTGCGAGCACATCTAAAAGTCCGTCTCCAGTTTTTTCTTTTCTGAGGTCGTCAGAGAAAATCTTTTCTTTAATTCAGCTCCTTTCTCCTGCCTGCCTGCCTGCCCGATCCTGCCGGCTGAATCCCATGCAGTCTACCTGTCTTGGCTAGCGTCTGTATCGCAATAAGAAGAGAAACTCGATGCATGCCATCTCAGTTTTATGTCCAGTGGTTCTTGATCTTCATTCTATGTTTGTGCGCTGAATCACCACGTGAGCTGTGAATAATTCTTAGATGTTTCCCATGCATGAGAGGTCAATTAATCTTTGATTGCATGCAGGCACTGGAAGAGGCTGTCAATCAGGAGGACGAAGAAGACGCAGACGAGAGGAGGGCGATCGAAGGAGCGGACGGAGAGGATCCAGAAGCAGAAGAAGCTGCCAGGCAGGCGGCCAGAAGGGGCAGAAGGGGCTCACGTAGAAGAAGCTCTGATATCAGTCCGCGCAAACACAAAAGACCGGTAGGTCAGTGAGTCTGTCGGAGAGAACATTATCAAAATTCGTTTTCATATACATCTCTGCCACGCTCTCTCTTTCTCTTCCCCTTCCGATCTCCCTCTTATCCGCTTCTGTCTCTCCCTTTACGCTACTAATTTTAACGACCTTCCCTCACAGGGTCTACTTATCCTCCAACATCACGCTGCTTCCCACACGATTTTCCTTCCGTTTTCTCAAATCATCTTCCTCGCTTGCCCCTTCTCTCTCTTTTGTATTTCTCCCTTAAACTGTTCGTCTGTCTCTCTTCAGGTGAATCCCCTGGAAGATCTCTTCTACCGATCCTATACAAAGGAAGGAGCCTTCGTCTTGAATCTGAAAGCTCTAGAAGCACAAAGCGACGATGGCACAGAATCAGGCTCAGAGGCAGGGGGGAAATCACATGAAAGACGACCCAAAATTGCGACGATCGGAAAGACGGGAGTAGGAACTCGGAACGGCGTCGACCCTCCGGAAGTCGCAGGGTCTTCAGCTGCACAACGCTCTCCTACAATGCGAAAGCAGATGGCCAGAAAGCAGCGAGAGACGGGGGCGGAGCCAGTAGAGCTCTCGACAGACGATCTCCCCATGTTCATCACAATTCGGACAATTTCCAGCGTTGTCAAGAAGTGAGTGTGCGAGTGAACCCGTGAGTGCATGGCTTCGTGAGAGGGATGCTGACAGCGATACTTGGATCGAAAGACTGCGAAGCTAGCGCACGAGAAAATTTGAATGAGTTGCTCACTGATTGCACCCGTCTCTCTCTGTTGTGCGGATGAAGATTTAGAGCTTCCCGTGCCATTCTTCTTTCTTCTGGAGGCACCCTCAGTTTTGACGGGCAGAAAACAGTTTCTGGAACGAAACTTTAGAATGGTCGATGGCAAGGAAAGCAACCATGCCGACTCTTTGATTAGGGACTGATTCCATGCATACGAGTATGCTGTTTCTTTCGTGCAGATGGAAATGGTACGCAGTGCTGTACAGAATGTTCGGCCGAGTGCACCCTTTCTTCTCTATCGGGAACCCCCGGCCCCACATCGCGGCCACCGAAATCGGCAAGGTGGGACACCAATCGCAAGCAAGAAAAAGGCATCGTGGCAGAGAAGGGAAGGGTGTGTGTTTGGAGCTTTCAATTAAAACACGCTCAGGGGCTTTGAGGTGAAGAAGGCCTGAGGCAGTGCTTTCAACTCACATTTGTACAGCTAGTCCTGGCCGTGGTTTGGCATACCAGCCAAAATGATTCCAATGCAGAGGGCCAGTCGAGTGCCTGTAGACTTTTCCGCTCCAGCTGTTTGGAAGGAACTGTTTCAAGCTCTCGAGCCGTAGGAGCCCTGCTTTCAGGGGGGAGTTTCCAGCTCTTGCCCGCTTTTCCCAAGCCTTTTGATTGTTTCCGGACGATACTTTTTTTGCGTTCCTCTTGCAGCTGTCCGCTTCCTGTCTCCTGCTGTCTGCCGCTGTGGCTTCTCTCTTTTTCGAAGGATGGCCGACCCAGTGGGGGGAGACGACAACGTTCAAAGCGCAAGACTTGGTTGGTTTGTTTTTTCACGAAGCTTTCTCTTTCTCTCTCTTTTCGCGCTCCTCGCTTTTTGCTCTCTTTCCTTATTTGCCAAGAGGCATTTTCGCCTATCCATACATGTTTGTTTCCCTTTTTTTTTCTGCCATCCCAGCACAGTTCTTCGGTGTGACTCTTCAACATGCGTCGCTTCGCCACTCAGAGCACGAGTGCGCATGCACTGATTTGGCCACAAAAGTGTCGGATAGGGGGCTGTGCTTTTTGGAGTCAAATCGCAGAGTGGATTCTCCGCGTTGTTCCAAGTCACGCGACGAGAGTGGAGGAGATTGGATGCCAGGAGTGGACGGCTTCCTTCATATGCCAATGACACACACATCCTTCGGTCGCGTCTCCGCCCTCTTTTGCCTCTGTGGTTATTGACAGTGTATGTATGTTGTTGGCTTCATCAATTATTCCAAAATCGATGGGTGGAGAATCAATCTATGGATGGCTGGATATTCGAATGGGTGCATGCAGGCGTTTATGCGCGGAGGCACTGCGTGGGTTTCAGATGTTGTCGTCTGGGCATTCGTCTCCACTGCCATGGTTTCGGTCGTTGCGCTGTTGTTCGTCAAACTCTTCAACAAAAGGGTGGGCTTCAGTGCGATGGCCAACATGTATACGTGCATGAATTCACACGAAAAGTGCAATAGATCTAAATGAGGGAGCATTTGATCCAGGTAATGTGATGTAATGTGCAGTTTGCTACGATTGTAGAGACCATTGCTGACTCAAGGGAACGGTCCTGTAAGAAAAAGACACGTACGTAGCTTCAGTTGCGACTTTCAAAGGGGGACGAGGAACAGATTGAGGGTAACTGGCAGATGTGTACTTGAAAGTGAGACTTTCCCTTAGTGATCCTAAGCAAAGAGGATAAACGAGACGCTGAAGTAAGTGGTCAGGGCCTCACACAATCAGGTCTCACGCACATGAATTTTTGCAGCTGGTCTTTGAACACATTGACTTTGACAAGAAGCTTACCTGGATTCGCCAATGGCGCGTGCGGTCTGGGGTCGGTATCGTTCTCCTCCTTTGCATCGACGCCGGGTGCACATTCTGGCTCTTCCACTACACGCTCACAGGTCGGAAAATCTGATTAGATTTAAAGCGACTGGCCCAGAGAGAGAGAAGAATGTCGAATCATTGACCTCTGTTTAGCTCTGCTGCCCTTTGACGGTTTAACTGTGCTGGAGTGGAATGCTGATTGTTGAATGAAAACGAGTGGCTTTCCGGAAGTGTATTGCGTTCGCATGCATCTGAATGAATATGTTTGTTCTTCTTTGTGATTGCAGAATCGGGGGAGATGGTGGTGAAATGGATGTTTTGCGTGGGGATCATGATCCTCCTGCGCTTCTTCATCTGGCCCTTGATTTTCACACTCTTCGTCTGCTGCACTCTCTGGTCTGTCTGCCGGATGGAGAGACAGCGGGAAAACGCCTCCGCACAAAAGCAGCAATACCATCCTGGAAGGTGTGGAAGGTTTGCGCTGACATTACTCAGGGTTTTCCCTTCCCTTCTCAGTTTCTTCGGCAACGCAGAGGGATGGTACACACCCATTTCTGTCAGTCGTTCACTTGTGTATTTATTTGCGTTCGTCTTGCTTTCTTTACATTGAGAACAAATTCTTCTGCCCTTTTCTGCGTCATGCATACAGTGGAAACTTAGATCGAACTTCAATGCATTCGATCAGTCTTCTGTTTTGTCTATCATAATTTAGTGGCAACCGCCCCTCAACTGCAGTGCACATCAGTCCGTTCCCTGATTCATCTGACATCTGACGTGATATTCTTTCTGAGTCATTCGAACTCTTCTACCACTCTGTTCTGCACAGCCTCTTGAGCGTTTCGAGCGTCCCGAGAAAGAGGCGGAGGGTGGGGTTGAAGTCGCTGGCTTGGACGAAAAGGTGGAGTTTCTGGACGAAATGATGGTACCGATCCCTGCACCAGCCGAAAGAGAAAGGGGATACATGGCAAACGCAGCAACAGGAAGAGCTGCAGGCGAGGACGAGAGCGACAGGCTGCTGAGTGCAAAGTGAGCAACGGCTGTCTGGAGCTAATCTCATACATACACGCGCAAGCTTTTCCAGGTGTTGAATTCAATTGAATTTTTACGCCTCTTGGCTCCTCTCCCGCCCGCTCCCGCCCTTCCATTCTCTTTCCGCTTGTTTGCAGCCCACAGCCGCTTTGATGCTTTGCTTCCCTCGGACTTTACCTTTTCCAGTTTCGAGACATGCCGTCACAGGCCGTAAACATGCATGTCGAATATGCATGCTTGCATCACCACCTTGGCTTCAGACAAATTACACGTACGGCTAATCGAGGCAATGAATCACCATTTGTCTTCTCCAGAAAATGAATGAATGAATGGAGAAAATGAATGAATGAATGAATGAATGAATGAATGGATGGATGAATGAATGAATGAATGAATGGATAGATGGATGGATGGATGGATGGATGAATAGACGGATGCATGGATGACACATGAACAAACACAGGTATGATCACGGGAGGCCTGAAATGTTTGGGGGCTTCTCTTACAAAATGACAGCAGCGGAGGCTGCTGCTCAACAAACTCATATGGACAGGCTCCGCAGGGGGTTGCCAAAGGTCAGTAAGGGCCTGAGTGAAAGCCTCCTCATGAAATGGTGAGCGAGTTTTTGGGGTCCTGAAACTTTAAGGCGGAAAAAGACCACATGTGGGAGATACTCTAGGGCTTACTTTTCCGGCGTTTTCGCAAATTTTTCCTGCTGGGTGTTCCTTAGCATGTTAATCTCCGTGCTTCTTACAGAGTATCTCAAGCCCTCTTGGTCGCTGTCTGTCGCCGCAGCTTCATCAACATGAACGCCTAGCCTCAAAGTCAGCTTTTTATAGCATTGGCCTGTAGAGCAGTCCCGCTCGTAGTATCAGTTGTTGAAGAAGCTTTGGAGACACTTCCCACTCATTTTTCCACACGTGAAGTGCGCTAGAATAAGAATCACTTCCCTTCTTCAAATGTGGATACTAGTTTCGATATTCATCTCATCGATGCTGCGTGAATCAAGCTTGCAGGGTTTGGAGGAAGACCATGTGCCTGATGACACAGGAACTCTCGAGCGAACGAAGTTCGCATTGCTTGAAGACCTCCAAGATGGCACCGATCTCGAAGGTACGGATGCGGCTGAAGACGAAGACAACGGAGAGGAGAGCGAGTTGGGTGATGAAGAAGCTACCTTCGACGGGGGAGATCGCGGCAAAAAGACTCGATACTCGCCTTTGTAAGGGAAATTTTGATAGAGTTTTTTTCAAGCATACAAAATCATACAAACTAAGTCTTCTTTTCAGCATTATTATTGTTATGATCATTAATTGGTCTTTAAGCCATGCAAATCATGAGCATTTATTGAGCGTTTGCATGAGTCTCAGACAAACTTGAAAACTTAGACAATGTTTTGTTGTCCCTCTGTCAGACCTTTATCATATAAAGCCACTGAAATAACGGCTAGAGTCTAGAGCTAGAGTAAATTAAGGGGTATTAAGAGGAGCTAGGGGACATTGTTGACTATTGTAGAACTAGTGACTATGTTTAATTTGATTATAGTTGATTTGATTTGATTTGATTTGAGCTTCAACCTCAAATATTTGATATTTGAGGTAAGATTTGAGGTTAACCTCTTAGGGTTCTTCACTGAGTCACTGACTTACTGTCACTCTAATCATTTTTCTCATAACAATAGTTATCAGAACATTTCTGATGTGTGTTTCAAAAATTAAAAAAAATATATATAAAATTGTAACTTATCAGTTCCGTAAAAAAAATATGCCTGTGTGGCAGTGTATATATACTAGTTACTAAGACTCACTCTAGTACTAATAGAGATTAAGAACGTAAAATTGATAGATTTGAAATTGCATATGACTTTTTGTTGATACGATAAAGTTAGAGCACGTACCAAAATTGAGGTGACAATCACTCAGCTTTATGGCACTTCCTTTTCCTCTTCTTCATGATCACTTTCTTCAATGTGAATCGAATCGATCGGTAGTGGGAGCTGCTGAGAGCTTTTTCTCTGGCTTTTCTACTTTCTAAGAATGGATGCTCCAGGGCTTCTATTCGATTGCAGAGAGATAACAACGGGGTGAGACGGAGAACCGCGCACACGTTTGTTATTGCTGTTGGTGTTGGAACCGTCCTGTTTCACATTTGCCCTGACACTGAATCATGTTTGCCCCCTTTTACACGGACCATATTTTTTTTACGTACCCGGCTCTAAAAATAAATGCCTCCTTCTTCCCGTTCGACCCTGTCGGATTGTGTAACATGTCTTTACGGGGTGTAAAATGTTTGCAGATGCTCAAAAAGGGGGCCGTAAAAGATGTTCCAGCACCAGAAAAGTCAACACAGCTGTTCAGAAAAACGTTCAGCTGATCGGTTTACCTCTGCATGAAGTAAAAAGGCGTGAAACGTCAATTTCAGTGCAGCTTAAAACGTTTTTTTTTTGAGAGCAAACCATCAAGATTTAGGTTTTTTCTGAAATTGTTCATTTGAATCAGCATGCGTGATGGATCGGTACTTGCAAAAGTTTTTTCGGGACCTTCATATTTGAGGTTGAAAGTCATATTAATCAAATATTTGATCGTATTTGATAGGTTTTTAAACACTAGGTCCTCCGTGACTGGATATTTGATTTGAGCTTAAGCCCTACCTCAAATCAAATCAAATCAAATCAAACATGGTCACTATGTAGAACCCTACACTTAAAAGATGCTCAATCAACTACTGACGTTGTCTTCTTTCTAAACTTTAAGCTTAAGCAAAGCTGCTTTTTTTTTGCTATGACCGTTCATGACTGGCGCTATAGCCGGCCGGCTATGGCTGTTGCCGGCTGTTGCTCATTATACATATTAGTAGGCCTAATAGTGGCCCGAAGCGCTGGAGCACGCAAAAAAAAAAAATGATTCAAAAAAAATTGTTTGCAGAGCAACACTTATAGACGCGAAAAATTTTTTAAAATCTTCAACCAAAAAGTAGGGTTACTAGAATTCCAATTTTTTTTACTGATTATTGACGGTTCTTTTTAACTTGCTAAATAAGTTGAGTCACTGTAAATTGCTTTTTTTCCTAGTGCTATGCATGCACTTACAGACGAGTGGGTGCCTAAGTTGGTGAAGCAGTGAAGAGCGTCCAAAATACATCCAAAAGCGACTTGACGACTGTTTTTCCGAGGCTCCACTAGATGATAGCTAGGCGCCGCACAAAGAAAAAAAAAATAACTCACGATTTCATTTTTTTTTTTCAATGAATCGATTGAAACCCAGACTGCCAAGTGTTGCTAGGAGTGTTGTATCGTGTTGTTTGGTGTTGTTTGATGACTGTTAGGTGTTGCTTAGCGGTGCTTTAGGTGTTTCATCCAGTGTTAAATTAAATTGATCTATATATCATGCTTGATCACATTTGTTTTTATATGGTATGTGCTAGTGTATGTGGTTGTTGTACTTTTGTTTCATGTTGTTTTAGATAGTGTATAGTATTCTAAGTGTTATATGCTAGTGTTACATCACATGTTGCATAGAATTTTAGTGTTGTATGGTGTTGTTTTTAGTTGTTTTAGTGTTGTGTATTGTTGTTTGGGGTATTGTATGGTGTTGCATAAAGTGTTGTATAGTGTTGCATTAAAATTCATAAAAAAAAATTAACTAACGATTTCAATTTCTTTTTTTTTAATTTTGTATAATTGAAAAGCTTTGGTCCGCACGCGAAGCTATCATGCATCGACATGCACCTGCCTAGGCGGGGCTTCTGATCAATCAGCTGATTTTGACACATTGCACTTCACTGTTGGTCACCGTCTTTCGACTGCAAGGGTGTAGATTACACCACAGGGAGTATGACTTAGGTTCTGACAAGGCGTCAGCACTACGTACTCCCACAGCCCACTCCTGGCAGGAGAAGACCGTAGGATGTGCGTTGCCTAGGATGATAGCAATTGAGGCAATCCCAAGTCAGCGGTCCCTGGGTCTCGGCTTAAATAATTTTTAGGTCTTTTCCTGTATATTCCTATATGGTTATGCTTTCCGTCTCCAGGTTGGTACTAATTTTTGCCTAGAATTTTCTGAATTGATTAAGATTGCAGACCACATCCTCAGCTGTTGAGTGGCTTACAGTCTCTTGCTTCAGAGCTAGGCTCAATCAAAGACATAATAAAACATGCATGACATAGACTGCCAGGAGCTCGGCTCCACCAGCTTAGTCATTCATCCATTCATTCATTCATTCATTCACTTGTAGTAACAACAAAACTGCGTAGACGACACTTTTATGCTTATGCAGTGATTCAAAACAAGTATCATAGCTAAGGAATACGAGTAAAGAATAAGAACTTCTGTACAAGAAAGTAGTTTACATCTAGAGTTTACATTTGCCTTGGAGACCATAACTGGGGGGATTCATACAAGGACTATCAAGATGACGGTTTGTCTGTTTGCTTATTCAATCAGCATTCACGCTTGCCTGTTTTAAACTTTAAGGCTGTTTAAGCTGTTTATTATTGAACCACATCAGTTTCTGTATCAAAGCTTCTTAAGCATCCTAAAGGGGCACGATCAGTCATCGCTCTAGTAAAAACCCTTGAGCGCCCTTCAACACATCTATGCTTGTGCAATACCCATATGGGCCTTTATACATACAGCGGATCGGTGTGTTTTTAACAGAAATCCCCCTCTCCACAAGGATGGCTTGCATCAAGTAGAACAGATCTCCTAAGGTAATCCCTATACGATGGCAATATTCATTGTGCATCATTTGTGTGCATGCTTCTGATGATTCAGCGTGATCCAAAAGCGGAGCGTGATTCAGAAGCGGATGCCATTGGAAGGAAATCTGTGGCCAAATGATTGAATTGTGACTCAATGACATCAGAAAGAATTTTTTTCTATTGCATGTCATTGATGCATTGCACTTGAAGCCTAGCTTGAAGCAATGCCATCATGCACGTACGGTGACTGCAATTCTCCAACACAAACTATAGGAAGCTCTGTCGTACTCTCTTGTGGTCGTTTGAATGGAATGCGCTTTCAAATTGAAAGCTAGAAAACCATTTCAATGTCTGTGTTTGCACAGCTCTCTGACATTAAGATGAACTGAGACACGCCTTGCATGCATGCCTGCATGATGACGGTGTAAACAAGCCGAAACAAGCTTACAAAGTGCATTTGTGCTAGCATTTGTGCGCATGACTGCGCAGAAAGTCCTGATGCTGAAAGAAACTCTCCGAAAATGACACTGACAGTACAACGTCACGCACTCTTCAACAATTCAGCTCGGCTGACCTTATAAGGGCGTTTCTTTACGCGTGGCCGCATTTGAATCATACCTACTCTGATGAATGTTCGACACATGAATACAATGACAACATTTCCTAGGAAAAGTTCCTTCGCACGTGCTGATTCAGAACAGATCGATATGCAAATTGATTAAACGGGCAATGAATCAGATTGGGTGCATGTGATGAAAAATGCTCATATAGTTACTGTATTGCACATGAGTGTATTGTACTGTAGAGGGAGAGGCCGCGTACAGGCCGGCGTAAATGTTGTCATTGTATTCATGTGTCGATCATTCATCAGAGTAGGTATGATTCAAATGCGGCCACGCGTAAAGAAACGCCCTTATAAGGTCAGCCGAGCTGAATTGTTGAAGAGTGCGTGACGTTGTACTGTCAGTGTCATTTTTGGAGAGTTTCTTTCAGCATCAGGACTTTCTGCGCAGTCATGCGCACAAATGCTAGCACAAATGCACTTTGTAAGCTTGTTTCGGCTTGTTTACACCGTCATCATGCAGGCATGCATGCAAGGCG
>JAHBMJ010000387.1:48293-49483 GCA_018398765.1 Chromera velia | reverse complement strand
GGGGGGGGGAGTAAGGACCATCGGAGGAGCTTCAGGTACCTTTGGAGAGGAGGACCTGTCAAACGTTTCTTGTTCCGGGTCCCTTGGGCCCGTTGCTATTTTGAAGCTGTCAGGCATGGGCATTCCTTTCAGCCTCGCTTCAAGGGCCTTTTTGAGCTCTGAGCGTGTCTGAACCTTTGGGTGTTTGTCGTCAGCTGATGCATTCTTCCGATCAGGTCGGAGGTAGCTGCCATTTGTGATCTCAGGTACGTGCGTGCCTCTTTTTCTTCTTGCAATTTCTGCTTGTAGTTTTGCGTCAGTTATCTCATAGTCTCTCTCTCCGTCTGTTTGTGACGTTTCGTGGGTCTCCGCCTCCTTTTTCATTGCTGCCCTTGCTTCAATTTCTCGTTTCTTTTTTGAAAGTTCATCCCCACTCAGTTTTTTCAGGTTCCCCCCCTGCCGCCACTTGGTGGACTTTTTCCTCTTGTGCATTTCGGCAACTTCGTGGGAGTCCCCGCTGACTGCTGAGGGAGGTTTGTATTCTTCTGCTTCCGATCTTGAAGATCTGACTTTTGCGTATTTGCCTCTCTCAGAACTGAAAGGTGAAAGAGAATTCTGGAACCAGGTCTTTCCTTGGGGGTCTGAATTGATCATATACAATTCGTACTCATACAAACGCATCTCTCTCACGAACTCCGTGAAGAAAAAAGGATCCCCGTGCAGAAGGGCAAGGGAGAAGAGATCGAATGGCACGAAGGGTTGAAGAACCGACAGCGGCTTGTTGGCTTTGTCGGAAGTCGGAAAGACGTTCTTAGGAGGCCGCTCTTTCAATCCCTCACCCCACTGCAAAGAGAAAAATAAGGAGGAAATCAAACGTGAAAGGGGGAAAGAGACAATGACTTAATTGCCTTTCTGTTCACAGGAGGCGAAGAACATGGGAGACAATCTACTTGACCCTCAGTACGTGAAAGTTGTGCAAAAATTAGGCAAGCTGATGCAAATCTTTCTCCTCTCTACCGCCTCTTCATCCATTCTCACCCAGAGCTGAGAGCGAATTGACTGACCTTGAGGATTTCTGCCCAGTCCACGACCCAATCGAGGCACGACGTCAGGGGACGCAGTTGTTTGCCGACCCCAAAGTCGACAGTCTCAAAGGAACGATGGAGGATGCGCTCCCTCGCGTTCTCTTCCTGAAGAAAAAAGAAAACTAA
>JAHBMJ010000387.1:5793-43293 GCA_018398765.1 Chromera velia | reverse complement strand
TTCTAGAGGATCCGGTGTTTACGTAAATATCGGAAAGACCAAAGCTTTTAAGACTCACCGAGACGTCGTACAGATGTATGCCGCGGAAGATAGTTTTTTTGGTAAGCGCGACTGGCCATACTATGCGGAGAAACTACGAAGAGACGGCTGGGACTCGGTGCAGTTTACGATGATGGATGAAGAAGATTACTACAAGTTTGAAATAATGCTGTTAGCGACGAATGGAAATCGGGACAACGGATGCTTCCCTGATGATGCAGCATGGCGGTTCAAAACTGGGTGGGGGGGCGTCAAACCGTGCGTATGCGATACAAGCGATATCTGGTTGAATTGTAAAGGAACAAATTTGAAGGAAAGCGAATTGCTTGAAGAAATGAAGGACAGGGAAGCAGGTGACAAATTCATAGTATAACGTAGTATAATACATTATTTACACTTTCAGCTAACACTGTATGATACTGTATGGCATGCAGTAAACAACAAGATATTCAAAAAAATGAGTCTATATATAGCAAGAGGCGTAGACTTTTTTTGTTATATAAATATGTACATACTAAACCTTCAAACTTTACAAAAAAAAAGTTTTAAAATCGATTTACTTTAAGATTAATTCATCGATCACTAGATCGATCATCTCTAATTTATTCGAAGCTAAATTATTCCGAATCACCTATTTGATTCTGATTTGAATACTATAATAAAATGATCGTCCGACGGTCGGACTCCCGTTGGAGTCTGGGCCTAGGTTTATAGGCCAGAGTCTAGGCTAGAGTCGCAGTGTCATACTAAGAGTCGCGCATGGTTAGACTTCAAGTTTCTTAATTGACAGTTCCTACTCAAATTCTAAAGAACATGCGGCTTTGAAAACCCGGGCTTTCAACTTTTAAGTTTTAACATTCAGTCCAAATCAATCAAAGCTAAAATATCTAACTATTGAAACATCAGAGTCTTCAAGTTTTAAGTTTTAATACTAGTAGTAAATTTATGTTTTAGTCATAAACTGTTTCATAGTTTGCTGTAGAAACTAGTCTAGAAAACCTACGTATTATTATATATACTGTTATGTATAAAGTGACTATAAACCAACGCATCCGACGTTGCATAAGAAGTCGCCAAGGAACTACTGCTCTAGCTATCACCACTGCGAATGCAGAGCTTGATTTGCTGGCTCATGAAGTATACATGCTGTCAGAGTCACGGTTACAGACTCTGACAGTGACTCATCACTGAGCAGATCGATCGACATACACACAGACCTTTACAGAGATCGAAAACTTCTGCATGTTGGCCATTCAGCCAGACACACGTCAAGATGCAATTTGAGACACTGCTATGATTTCATCATTCTTTTGCCGTCACTGGAGTTCCTTCTCTTTGTTACTACCTTCGGCTGTCTACATGCGCTGCACATGCCCAAAAGGGCCCAGTCCCCTGAAACCGAGCCTGGAGCTGTCAAACTTTGCTGTCCAATCCCAGGCCTGGCACAGGTTTTTACTTTCTTCTCAACCTCCTCCAAAGAACCCCCTGGAAACTGCCTAACTTGGCCGAGGAATCCTTTCCCTTCACTCTCCCTTCAACGAACCCTCCCAACAAGCACAGCAAGTGAGTAAGTCAGACATTCCAAGCATGCACCTGACCGACCCTTCACACACATGCACTTTTTCACATGAATTGCAGAGAGACCATCCCACAGAATGGAAGGGCACTGGAACCTTTCGCTCTGCCCCCCCTCCTGGTGGAGTATGCCTCGGTACAACAAAACTCTTCCTTTGTTTATGTGTTCCTTTTTTTTCAGTGTCAGGATGACGCTTTACCGCGATGTCTTCGTCTGCAATGAAGGACAGAGACGGGGGGCAGACAGTCACGAGTTTTTTACTCAGCCGCAGCCTTGAGGTTCGCACGAGCTGCGAGGATGGTGGCATTCGAGGGCTTGCCGACGACTGTGTCAATGAACTCCTGCACAAAGCTCGTCTTCTTGTCTTTTCCGAAGAGCATTCCCATGATCCACTTTGGAAGGTGATGGAGACGCTCCTCGGCAGCGTCGGTGTCGTTTCCGAATTCCTCGCTGTTGACATGCAGCTTGCAGAGGAAGGCGACGAACAGCTGGTGCGCTGTGATCACCCACTTGCCTGGGAAGGGGCCCCAGTAGGAAGTCGATGTGTGGTAGACTTCATACGTGCCGTCTTCCTGGCGGGTGAAACCGAAGTGCCAAATCTGCTCGGCAATCCGGATCTTGGTTCCGGGGATGTAGTTTCTGAAGAGCTCCTTTCTGTTGAACTGCATGACAACCTCGTTGCCATCTTCGTCCTCCCCATCCTCTTGGGTGATGGTGAAGCTGACTTCCATTCCAAACATTTTGTTGGTCGTGGAGTTCTCCCAACCCTCCTCGGGGACATCATCGAAGGTCACGTTACCCATGACAAGATCATATGCCCAGGGAAGAATTGCAATGACGTGCAAAAGAGCATGGTCTTGGTAGAATTCCAAAAGGTCATCTCCGCTCTTTTCGGTATGGTACCTGGAGTCAAACCAGGTCTTGTCAGAAGAGCCCAGGTAGGTCTGCGCCAGGGTACCAGCGACAGCACCTCCACCGAGAAGCACAGCCGGACGAGAGAAGAATCTCCGGCTTGCGGGGGCGACCGCCCGCTTTACAGCGGGGGCGCACATTCTGAGGCGTGAAAGAAACATGGGTACGGAGACGCACGAGGTTGACGAATTTATTCAAGCACAACCAGACGGGTAGACGGCTGCCTAAGTTTCAAAAGATGGAGTTGGAGTCACACGCACAACCTACAAGGCAAAGAAAATCTGCTTCCATTCACCAAGAGAATCGAATTTTGAAGCATCGGGGAGCGCAGCTATATATATATAGGTCAGAAGTTCTTGCACGGATTCGGTTAAACGTCAGACTTGGCCCCGCAAAGGTTCCGTATAGTAACAACTTGGTCCCGCAAAGAGTGGAAGGAAGGTTTTGATCGCGCATTGTATCGCATTGTGTTGACCATAATGCGCATGCAACACCGCGCGGAGGGCAGTTCAGCATGCCGGGCCATGCAAGGGCCGGTGTTGTTTACTTAGGGGCCCTTGGACCACATATTGCTTGCATAAATATTGCATAATATACGGGATACACCCAACCAGTTGGGTGAATGCCTCGGGGGGCTATTTAGGGGGTCCGCTCATATTTGATTGGTGCACACCATCACAGGGCTTAGGCATGTCTAAGTTGTGTGTTGCCATGGGGCGGGGGCTATGGCAGCGAAGTATGCTTTTCAGAACTGTGCACATCGTATATGCATGTGCAACTCCGTGCAAGTTACACTTGAGGGGTATTGAAGGGCACACATATGCACAAAGTAAGTAAGGCACGCGACCTCCCTAAACCTAACTACCACTTCAAAGTTCAAGCCGCATTTTTGGATAAGCTTAAAAGTCTGCGCCGCAGGCGCGGATCATTTACGGTGTCTTGAAAGCTAAAGCCGCATATCGGGATGGTGTCGTGGCCATCTACGCCACAGGCGTTGACGGTCTCTTGAAAAACGATGCTGCAAATAGAGACCATCTTAATAATATTTTTTGAAGTGGCACTTAGGTTCAGGGAGGTTAGGCACACGCGATCGCGACTCTGTACGAGTTGCTTGAGGGGCATATTTTAGAACTCGGGCGACACTGACCAACCGCGATAGAGATAGAACCGATTCCCCCCCCCCAAAAATAAAAAAATATATTATGCGAGTGCATGCGATCTCAGGGCTTCTCGGCTGATCTCAGCAAAGTTAAGCTGCCCCCCGAGGTGATCGGTATATATATATTAATATATTATTGTTTTGTATTGTATTGTATTGTGGTAGACTCTTGGCCTGCGGGGCTGCGGTTTGCAGAGCATCTCTTGTACAGGAGTCCCCCACCCCCATGCATTCTACCTAGACCGTTACATATAACGGGATACACCCAACCAGTTGGGGAAGTGCCTCGGGGGGCTATTTAGGGGGTCTGCTCATATTTGATTAGTGCACATCATCGGGGGCTTAGGCATGTTTTGTATATTGCCATAGGGCGGGGGCCACGGCAATACGCGTGAAGTATATGCTTTTCGAGACCACGCGCATCGTATATGCATGTGCAACTTGTACGAGTTACTTGAAGGGACCTCCCTAAACCTAACTACCACTTAAAAGTTAAAGCCGCATTTTTGGATAAGCTTGAAAGTCTGTGTCCCAGGCGTGGATCATTTACGGTGTCTTAAAAGCCAAGGCCGTATATCTGGATGGTATCTTGACCGTGTACACCACAAGCATGGACGGTCTCTTGAAAAACGATCCCGCAAATAGAGATCATCTTGATTATATTTTTTTAAGTGACACTTAGGTTCAGGGAGGTTCTTGAGGGGTATTGAGGGGCACGCATATATGCAAAGTAAGTAAGACACACGCGATCACGGCTCTGTACGAGTTGCTTGAGGGGCACATTTTAGAACTCGGGCGACACCGACCAACCGCGACAGAGACAGAACCGATTCCCCCCCCCCCAAAATGAAAAAATGCGTTATGCGAGTGCGTGCGATCTCAGGGCCTCTCGGCTGATCTCAGCAGAGCTGAGCTGCCCCCCGAGGCGATTAATTTGCGAATTAATTAATTAAGCTGGCCGCACATTTCGAGGCACTCATGCACCCAAAACTGTTTGGTGTGTCACGGAACACCAACTTTTTAAATATTTTAAAAAAATGTATAATATTAATATATATTAAACATTTAAAAAATGTATATATATATATATATCAATCGATACACAACTTGAATTAATTTAGCAATACAGACACACTTTTCGCGTTCGAATCATGCAGTTTGGATCATTAATTGTGGATCGTCCTTGCGGTCGGTTCGACCTCAGACATTCAGCGAGCCGCAGGGCGTGTCTTCCTGTCGCTCGACCGATCGCCATTGATTGCCAACTGAGTGGCAGGGTCCGTTGTCATCCGTGTTTCAGACGCGGAAACCCTTTGAGGGGATGCGTTGTCCTCTATTTTTGCTGCTGATTGCACTGGCAGTTCTCCTGGGAGCTGCACGTCACTCAAATCGTGTCGTTGTAGATGCGGAAGACCAAGCTTCGATCGCTGAACGGATTCGAGAGGGCAGACTGATCTCGAGATCAGGAACTCCTCTTGACCAGTATCCCAACCCTCAAACTGAAATCGGAGCATCACGATGTGGTCGTGGCGAATACCCCATCGCATTTGTCTGCGATCCGGTAAGCGCTTCTGAACTTACGAATGTCGGCGGTCCCCAATTCTTTCCCAATCCTTCCGAATCACTCTACTCCATGGCATTTGCAGGACCACATTTTGACGGTCAGCTCAGCAGCTTGCTTTCCAGAACATGTCCGGCGCGGAAGGGAACTCTCAAAGTGTGCGCTCTCCTCAATCAGAGAGAAGACGGGAACTTACTTGACAAGAAGATCGAAGGGCTTCGGGACACGCTGAAACACAAATGCGGGTCGAAGAGGAAGCCCTACGAGGTAGTTCTCGCTTTCTTGTCCCGCCAAAACCATCCCGTGAGGAGAGCATTTGACTCAGCGCCTTTATGTTCTACAACAGATCGTTCTCGCTCTCACACGAGGGCTCGGCTCGGGACTTGATACTGACGATCTTGTCGTGCATCTGAAGAAGACCATGGCGCTTGGAGGTGGTCAGCCATCAGATCTAACGACCCGCAAAGCCCGGTGGAAAGGTTTGTACCCAAACTCCTTCTGCCTGGTCTCTTTCTGCTGCAGCTTGCAATGATGGCGTGGTTTTGGCTTACGACAAGGAAAGCAAAAAGCTGTCCGCCATTTGTACGTCCGCTCCTCTGGGTTATCATGCAAATACCTACGTTCTCTTCACGCTTTAACCTCCAATCGCGTTGATGTACACAGGGGGAAAAGGAGTGGAGCCTGCGCTATCTTGGAAGATTTACAGGTGGGCAAGACTGCTCTCCGTGGCAGAAGTTGCAGTGCCATCCCATCAGCCGCACAATGTTTGTGTCCGTGCAGCCGTTTCATTGCGCAGCTGGGCAAGACGATGGAGAACTCTCTGACTGACTACGATGGCCTTTCTCAGTCAATCGATATGGTCGCCTCTCGCTTGATGCTTCCTTTGAACCCGCCGCGACTGAAGATTCAAGCGATCGTCATTGCCTCTGTTTTCTCTTTCGTCGTCCTGGTTGCCATTGCTGTCAACTTCAACTTCTTTGGCTACGCAAGGCGGGTGAAGCCCGAAGACGAGAGTGAAGAGAAGACAAACGCAAGAAAAGCTCTTCGTCGACTCCATGTGGACATGATGAACTCCAATATCAACAAGAATGTCGGCCAAAATCTCCACATGCTGAACTCCGGCCTCAGAGTCGCTGTAGCTTCATGAATCACGCAGTGTGACCACGAAGCTTGCTCTTCTGCAGATGTGTCCTTTCACCCTGAAGGAGATCACCGAGGCGAACTCCGATGAGTTCTCTCGAGATGAGAACGGTTACGCCTACGACAAAGATGCCTTGGATGCCTTGTCAGCATGTCCCGCAGTTGTCACTCAAAAGAAGACAGTTTGTGCATTCACTTGTCAGAATTTGTCAGACAGACGGAATGGTCCTTGGGTGTTGGTGGATGAGTGCGATGCAGCCAAGCTGAGCACGGGCGGGGCACCAACGTCATTCAGTTCGCCGTCGGGGAAAGTGACATATCTAGCAGAGGCTCTCAGGTGCGTATTCAAACTGGTGCGTATTAAAAGCGCGACGCAAGTGTTTGGTTGCCTGATTGCCGTTGTTTGATTCCTCCCACAGGTGAAGCTGTACACCTTCATGCTCCAGAACATCGACAAGAGGTACCCAGGCGCGATTCCGGTAGGTACCCAGGCGCTATCTGATAGTGCAGATTTTGAATCCCGCGATCGATCTGCTCCTTTCACTGCTATTTGCTGCATTTGCAACAGCCAAACCTGTTGGCAGACTTCATGCGGCAGCTGGAGACTGATCAGATCGAGCCCGAGCCTTGGGACATCTGAGGTGCAAGCGGGAAGGGCGGACGTTTCCAAATATTTGAAAAACAGAGATCCGAATAAAAAATATGACAGAAAAAAAAAATTGAACATGAACGACGAAAGAATAGCTAGAAGGATCGCGTTGCGAACTCATTCTTCAACAATTTAACACGTCTCTTTTTCAAACTGCACACAGTATTTATTGTGATAACTATATCGTCTAGTATATCGTATAGTAGTTAACTAAAGTTTCTAATCAGCAATAAATTTATGTTTCTTATATTCAATAATTGATAATTCAAATACTAATAGTTTATTTAGATTAACACATGTTATACTTCGTATTTTACAATCATTTTTTAACAATTTTTCTTGATATTGTGACTGTTTAAATCCTATAAGCCATACAATTTATTCTTTATAGGTATTTATAGGTTTATGTAATGCTATAGTTTTAGATCTAATTTTCTGCTACTACTTCAACTACTACTACAATAGTGCTTAGTGATGTTAATATTACTAGATAGCAGTGTCTTGCTAGCCAGTACTAGGCCCAGTAGTCCTAAAGTTCGGCTCTACTAGTAGGTTCGGCTGCTTTAGGTCAGTAATTGCTTAGCGTTCTGAGCCGTGCTCTTTTTTATAAATTTTATTCTAAAAATTCAAACACTCACTCTAGCACTCACTCCTTAGTAGCTTTGCAATATCACTTGAATGTTCACAAACTCAGGCTGCCCTTAGCCATTGGGTCACGATGGTTACTGGGTTAACTCATAGTTTTGTCATCTCATCTCTATAGCGTCATCTCATCAGAGCTGCTAGCAGAGCTCTTGCGCACTATACTAGAATATATAATAGTTTTATTCTCTCTGTATAAGCAAGCTACAAATAATGCCAATCATGCCATGATCTCGCTGATACTTTAAGTTATTTTCAAATCTAGTTCCAGAATGTTCTAGATCTAGTTTGAGATGCATGCTTTTATTATGTATCCCTTCAATACGCTATGCAAACCGACTAGCAAACCGATATCTAGTAATGGACTGCGAGTATTCCCATATTCAAATTAATTCAAATATTCTTTTTACTAATACTACCATAGTTAATACCTTACGAGAAATCTAGGGGTAATTTTTTTAAAAAAAATGCATGATCATTGGTCGATCAGTATTTTTTATTTTTTTATTTTTTTTTCTGGTGTAAAACTAAAAAGTGTTGTTAAAGTGTTGTTGATGTGTTGCATGAATCAACAAATGTTGTTTAAATGATGTTATACTATTGTTTCTTTGTTATAATGATGAATCAATGTTGTTGCACTGTTATACAACTGTACATGTTGCTTTTGTGTTGCAAGGTGTTGTATATGTTTGTTATGTCTTGATGAAGGTCACCAGGAAGGTCGTCATCGAAAAGCAAAAAAAAAAAAAAAATGCCCTGGAGACTGTATTTTTTTTTTTTTGAAAATTACCCCTAGCGAGAAAGCAGTTTATACGAATTATAGTACTCGATCGGTAGTACGCCAAGGTATGAAGTCGGGGGAAGAAGAACTGGATCAATAGAATACATAGTTTAAGATCTACGTCGGCTCTATACTACAGCTCTGCATCACCGAAAAGATTGATCTGCACCCTTTTCCCGTTACTTTTCAGAAGAACGCTGAAAAAGAGAGACAACCACATGCACTGGCATCGAATGACTACAATTATCTTTCACACACTATTCGACGAGTGCGAGAAGAGTGAGCGTTAAGGATGGACATCGAAGAGAAAAAGCTGCGAAGATACAGGCTTATCATTTGAAGGTGCAAGCCCGTTGGCCGGCAATAAGTGTGCTTCTTTATCTGTCTCTTGGTTAAATAGAAGTTCAGAGGAGGCGAAAAATCTTGACAAAAGAGAAAGTAGCCAATGTTCACGAAAAAGAGCAAACTTCATCAACAACCTGACTCCTACCGGTCCACATGATCCCCAGTGACCCACTCTGACTCACTCAAGCTCTCAACCTTACCCCTCCGATCTTTTCATCTCCCAATCATCGATCGGGAACCGGACATCCATTCATGATTCATCTCACTGTCTTTTCGTTCGTCTTTCTCTCATGCATTGGTGCCTTTGTTCGTACTGCTGCTACTGCCCTTGTTCATTGCTGCTGCCTGCGCAACTTTCTGCTTCTCCTTTTGCCCCTCCCCATTCTGGCTCTGAGATTCGAGCATATTCTTAATCTGACGCACAAGCTCTGTGTTGGCCTCCATCTGCGTCTCCATCTGCTTCATCCGCCCCTCTAGACACACAATGTGACGGTGGATGGATGGAATTCTCGACAGAACATCCAGAATCTCCCTTGGAGATGCGCTGCCCTTTCCCTTGAATCTCTGCATATTCTGCGTGAGAACATAGAGAGGAACTCCGGGATGCTCATCCTGACACAGGCTCACCGTCTCGGCAGTCAGCGGATAATGCTCAAACAGACTGTAGTCGTACACACGACGCATGTCATTCTCGTCAAGCCCAAATCTGTCCAGAAGAGTCTTCATCTTTTTGACAGACTTTAAATCTAATTTCTTTCCCTGGACAGAACAGCGGTCTCTGTCATCGGGGGGTTGATGGCTCAACGACAGAATCTTTGACAGCATCGCCCATGTGATCTGTCTTCCTGTAAGGGGGCACTCTTGGTCGGTCGAGTCAGTGGGAGGGGACTCGTTAGTCTTCATGGAGACTGTGCGACGGCGGGAACTTGAACGCGCATCGGTGGTTTCGTCCTCTCGGGTCATTTCTCTAGTCTCTGCAGCGGCCCCAGCCGGCAGAGGCTCTGACCTCTGCTCTAGGTCTCCAGCAAGACCCCCTGATGCTTCGGGGGTATACCTGTGAACTAGGGTGTCATCTAGGCCCTGGGACAATGATCGGGAGGTATTTTCTCGCTCTCCGTCTGCAACGGCTGGAGTCGTCGTGCTCGTCTGTGCCTGCGGAGGTTGCGTTCCCGTATTTGACAGTGTCACGGTTCCGGTCCGTCCCTCTCCAGCTGCCTGGGAGGGAGGGGGAGGGGGAGAATCAGAATCCGGTTCGGGAAGAATCTTGGAGAGGACGTCGAGAGCTCTGAGGGTCTCGACCCTGTCCATCAAACTGGAACCTCCAGGGACCTGTAGGGGAGGGGAGGGCAGGCAGGGAAGAGGAAGGCAGGCAGGCAAGAAAGAAAGCGTCTGTCTTGAATCTAGCCGCTTCTTCAAGCGTGGACTGGTAGAATTTAATCGAAGCAGAAAGACGGAGAGCAAAGGAAGAAGAATGAGACCATTTCGCATAGGGACAGAGGTCCTCAGTGGCCTCTCAAGACGGAATGAACTGGAGAATCATGAAAAACAACAAATCTCCCCCATGGTCAGAGGTCGGTCTCAATTGTGTGTAGACAGGAATGAAAAGGAGTAGAAAGAGGAAAGAAAAGCAGTTTGATGAAGGAAACGAAGAGACGCACCACGAGAGCGGAATCAACCAGAACTGCCGTGAGGAGGTTCACAACAGCATACGCCGAGATGGAAAGAAACAGCCCGAAGAAAATGCCTGTCCACCAATACCTGCAAGATTCGACATTCAAGACTTCCGCGGGGAGTCAGGGAGAGGCAAGAAGTCTCATCTGCTGAGTGAGCATCTGAATGAAAGCGCGGCTTTCTGGAGTGACTGACTACGGGGAATCACAATCAATCTCGCTAGACAACGTTGCGGATGCCGGAGAGGAGGAATGCAAGAGACGAAGATACAAAGAAGGAAGGAAGCAGAGCCGAAGCAAAGAAAGAAAGAACGAAGGATGGATGGATGGAAGAAAGGAAAGAAGAAGGGAGGGAGGGAAGAAAGAAAGAAAGAAAGAAAGAAAGAAAGAAAGGATGGATGGAAGAAAGGAAAGAAGAAGGGAGGGAGGGAGGGAGGGGGGGAAGAAAGAAAGAAAGAAAGAAAGAAAGAAAGAAAGGAAGGAAGGGAGGAAGGATGGATGGAAGAAAGGAAAGAAGAAGGGAGGGAGGGAGGGAGGGGGGGAAGAAAGAAAGAAAGAAAAGAAAGAAAGAAAGAAAGAAAGGAAGGAAGGGAGGAAGGAGGAGCCAAGCGAAGAAAGGGAGACAAGAAGATAGACAGGTGGAGGCGCAGAGAGAGAGAGAGAGAGAGAGAGAGAGAACAGGCTGACTGACTGACCGCCTGACGAGGGGCCAAACAATCTCAGGCCAGTTCTCAAGTGTGATCAGGTGCAAAAAGGAGACGAATGAATGCCCGATGTAGAAGAAGTGCTGGCAGGTCAGACATCTCCCGACCTCACTGTTCTGTGTCTGGAGCTTCCATCGCAAGTCGTTTTCCTCAATTAATTGTGTCACGGTGTCCTCGCAATCTCGAGTCATGCCTGCTTGCAACAATCAATCGAGGAACAGAGGAAGGAGGAAAGGGCCCGCTTGACTCGCATCTTCGGCACATCAGCTCTTCTTCACTGAATCAATCACACACTGCTTCCCGACTGTCCCCCCTCCTTTCCCCCTCCTTTCCCCATTCATCATCCCTTTCGGTGTAGTACACACACGCCCGAGAGGGGAACTCTGCCGTGTTCGTGTTGACTATGCTCGTGATCACGGACCCAAACGCCAGGCAGAGAAGCACGAAGATCGCCACGCCGAAGAACAAAATACGGAGAGAAGTGCCCAGCGCCATCAACAACAGCCAAAGCTCCCGTGTCCTCGACTGCCAGGCAAAGAAGGCAATCACCTGGGTCGGACGCACAATGCGAAAGACCGGCAGCTTGCGCGCAACAGATTCGAGCATGCAGGAAGAACCGTCTGTGCGCCCATCCGCGAGACCAGCAAGCCAGAGCGCTTCAGAACCCAGAGCCACAATCAAGTCGAACCACTGCATGCAAGAATACGTAAAAGAAAAAAGTTGTGATCTCATCGTCGAGGCTGAAAGCATATTTTTCGTCCCTTTACAGTTGGCAGTTCTTTCGGTTCCCTCCCCAAGCCTGCTGGTGCCTGTGCCTTTGTCTCGGTTCCTCGACCCCCCTGCCAGTCTGCGTGCTGATCTGTCGGACTATGTTTCTTCTCTCTTCGAATGTCTACTTCACACTTCTTTGAAAAGAGTCTCGCCATCTTCTCGCACTTGCGCCTTTCCATGCATTTGGTCTGCGCGGTTCGAAGACTCACATTGTAGAAGCTTTTGCAGATCAGACGGGGTCTGAAGGCATACTTGACCAATACCTCGACAAAGTATATGTGCAGGAAGGCTGCAGAAAAAGGAGAAACAGAAGGCATTCAGGCTCATTCGATAGACCGAATGGGTTTAGTGTTTTCTGAGCTATGTATGCAGGTGGAAAAAGAAGAAGAGGGGCAGATCCATTCGAAAGGCAAAAAAAAAGATTTCGAAAAGTAAGAAGAGCAGCCCATTGATCGATCGATTGAGCAGAGCGCCAACTGATTGACTGAGACCGACTGACTGACTCACCTATTTGGTAAACCCGGAGAGCGAACACTATCTCGTCCAAGGGAGAGTTTTCGTCCTTGACTTCCCTTGCAACAATCTCGGAAGATAACCAGGCATCCAAAAGGATGCAGCCGATGTTTGCCGTGGTCGGGAACCACATTGTTGCCTCACACCCAAAGGAAGAAAAAAAGGAGACGGCACGGTTGTAAAAGGAGACGGCACGACTCCACCCCGAGACCTCACGCTTCTTTTCCTCTTTCTTGTCACCCGCTCCCATTTCTCCTTCACCCTTGTCGCCATTTTTCGAGAATGCGGGAGGGACAGAATACTGAATCCCCGCCCCCCCCTCCTCCTCGCCCAGCTTACTGAGCAGAAACCCGTACTTCTTTAGACCGCCAGCACGAAGGGCCTGAAGACCGTCGCTCAGGGAGTTCTGCCTTCCTGCCCTTGAGGGGTTCTGCCGGGCTGTGCTGTCATAATCAGTAAAGGGACTGTCGAGTATGCGGTGCCCCCTGAACTCTCCTCGAGTCGCGGCTCGACTCTCGCCTCTCTCTCCACCCTGTGACATCATTCCAGTTAGATCTCCGGCCGTCTCCACACTGGCGTTGAGCACACAAAGACGAGAGGATATCTAGAACTTCACAACCGACCCCGACCCGCACCAACTGAGACAGCGGCAACCTGCCATGTGGGGGTTTGTGCACACACATACAAAATATGACGCAACGTCAGAGCAATGCATAATGATGCCATGATCACATGCACTCTCTCCGTCGACTCACCGACGCAGTTTACACCCGTTTTTCCAGTAAGTGCCCCACAAGCATATGCATGCGGGCGTTTCGCACGCAGCGCGAACGCTACGTGAAAGACTTGAAAATGACTGACCTTGACATTGTAGTCTCTGCATCACAAAGAGGCCCTTTAAGAGGGTCTCAGTGCCAAGCTAAGTAGTAGCCAAAGGCTGGACGTCTTGAGCAAAGTTAGTGTCATTCTTTGATCAATTAATCCAACCAACCACGCGTCGTCGTACTCTTCTCCACTTCTTTCGCGCACTTCAAACATTTCTGTGCTTAGCACCCATACAACTGTTTGGATCTTTCCTGAGATGCATCGATTTGAAGGGCGCGTGTATGTGACAGGCTACGGGCCGTTTGGTCTCTCGATAGAGGGCAACCCCAGCGGTCTCGCGGTAGAAGCTCTCCAGAAGCAGGGCTTCTTGGAAGGCACGGTGAAGTTTCAAGTCCTGTACTCTTCTGTGAAGGCGATCAGCGCTTATTTCGAGGAATTGAAATCTAAGGTGGATGTGGAAAAAGATATTTTGATTTCTGTGGGGGTGTGGGACAAAGTAAAGAGTTCCGTTCAGATTGAGAGGACTGGTGTCAACGAAATGGACTTCGAGTGTGCGGACAATGAAGGTTTCCAGCCGCGAGGGGTCCCAATTGACAAAGAGAAAGGGAAGGAGGAAACGGCCAAATCGGGGCTGGTCCTCCCTGAAGATTTCCCCGTCAGTGATTTTGCTGGAAAGTTGATGTGCAACTACGCGCTCTATCGATCCCTCCGGATCACACCGAGAAGCGTTTTCATCCATGTACCAGAGGAAAGCGACGCAACGTTAGAAGACACGAGGGATCACTTAGCGAGAGCAGTTTCGAAACTCATGGAACTGAACTGATCTTGGGATATTGAAGAATGTGTATGTAATTGCACATTGTCAGAGAACAGTGAGACAACAAACACCATCGGAATCTTCAATTCAGCGTCTGTTGTGGTCTTAGAACGTCGATTTTGATTTGTCCCGACTGATCCTTTCTCTCCCTCCTGCACTCACTGTTTCTTTTTTTCTTTCCCTCGTTCAATCGTTCCGAGAATTCTCTTTCATTCTTTTGCCCCTTTCCCGTGATTCTCTTCTTTTGCTCTGTTGGACGCAGTTAATCATTTCCTGTTGTCCGTCTGCTTCTTTTTTCCCTCCCTCCCTCCCTCCCTCCTTCCTTTCTTCCTTCCTTCTTGCCTTTTTCCTTGCTTTCCTTCTTTGTTTGTTCGTTTCTTTCGTTTGTCATTTCTTTCTTTCGTTTCTCCTTTCTTTCTTTCTTTCTTTCTTTCTCTCTCTCTCTCTCTCTCTCTCTCTCTCTCTCTCTCTCTTTCTTTCTTTCTTTTCTTTCTTTCTTTCTTTTCTTTCTTTCTTTCTTTCTTTCTTTCTTTCTGTTTCTTTCTTTCTGTTTCTTTCTTTCTTTCTTTTCTTTCTTTCTTCCTTCCTTCCTTCCTTCCCTCCTTCCTTCCTTCCTTTTTTTTTTTTCCTTTCTTTCTTTCTTTCTTTCTTTCTTTCTTTCTTTCTTTCTCCTTCCTTCCCTTTCTTTCTTCCTTCCTTCCTTCCTTTCTTTCCTTCTTTCTTCCTTCCTTCCTTCCTTCCATCATTCATTCATTCATTCATTCTCTCTCTCTCTCTCTCTCTCTCTCTCTCTCTCTTTCTTTCTTTCTTTCTTTCGTTCTTTCTTTTCTTTCTTTCTTTCTTTCTTTCTTTCCTTTCTTTCTTTTCTTTCTTTCGTTCTTTCTTTCTTTCGTTCTTTCTTTCTTTCTTTCTTTCTTTCTTTCTTTCTGTTTCTTTCTTTCTTCCTTTCTTTCTTTCTTTCTTTCTTTCTTCCTTTCTCTCTAGCTTCCTCTTTCTGTCTCTCTCTGTCTCTTTGTCTCCCTGTCTCTCTGTCTCTCTGTCTCTGTCTCTCTCTCTCTTTTACTCTCTCTTTTACTCTCTCTCGCTCTCTCTCTCGCTCGCTCGCTCTCTCTCTCTCTCTCTCTCTCTCTCTCTCTCTTACTCTCTCTCTCCCTTTCCGAGAGTCCCCAAACTCTGCCACCCTAGCTGTACCCAGCTGTCAGCTAGAATGCTGACTAACATCTACTAACATCTTATAAAATGATTGAAAGCTAGATTGAAAGTTTTTAAAATTCTAACCTAGGCGTCGGCTAAAGAAAAAAAATAAGTGATCGAGGGAGATCCACGCACCGGTGTTAAGAGTAACTTTGATGGTTTAAAATGTAACCAAACTAAAAGAGTAATCAAACTAAACCGTCTAAACGGCCAGCCAGTAACCAAACTAAAAGAGTAACTCTTAACACCGCACCTTAGCCTAGTCCTTACAGAGATTTTTTTTTTTCTCTCTTTTATACTCTTTTACTTTTTAACCCTGAACAACACTCAGCAACACTTGTGCAACACGTGAACAACACTTGTGCAACACTCAAACAACAGTTGTTCAACTGATAAAAAAAAAAAAAAAAGTAAAGGGTTTTGCATGAGGGACCTCCTTGAACCTAACTACCACTTGAAAGTTTAATTAAGCCACATTTTTGGATAAGCTTGAAAGTCCGCGCCTGTGCAGGCACGGATCATTTACGGTGTCTTGAAAGCCAAAGCCGCATATCTGGACAGTGTCTTAACCATCTACGCCGCAGGCGTGGACGGTCTCTTGAAAAACGAAGACGCAGATAAAAATCATCTTGATTATATTTTTTTAAATGGCACTTAGGTTCAGGGAAATGGCATGAGGGATTTTTTTTTTTCAGTCAACGCATAGGCCAACGCCTAGATTCTCCCCCCCAGATCGAGTTGCATGGAATTGGAAAGCAGTGTCCTTTCGGTATACTTTCTTTGTTTGAGGTGCAGTGCCTGAGTTGAAGAACAGATCCATAAGAGTCCCTCATAGACACCGGCAGGCATACATTATCACAGAAGTGCTACATAAAAATGTTCTCGTTTGTCTCGCCTGTTTGTATAACTACGTCCAAATATTTGTTTAAAGAAAATAATAATTTATTACTCATTTTTATTTTAAATTAAATTTGCTAGTAAATTTGCAAAGGTGTAAGTAGGTATACTAGCTGTAACGGACTTAACACAAGACTTAACATCCAACTTATTGATTCGTCTACTCCTCAGTAGGTATGGTTCGTCCAGGTATAAAAGGCCGCCCGGCTAGCGGTCTGGGTGCGGCGAAGCAACCTATGATGCAACAATTCACAGCAAGGTGGATCGGAGGTTGATCTGATTCAAATGAAGTCAACAAGTTCTTTTGGCGGCGTGCACCAACAGCTAACAGTGATTGCGAAGTGGAGCTGTGTTTCAGCTTAGTGTGACACACAGACGGGCGGATCGATCTTTACGCATTGTGCGGAACATTGTCAGAAAGACGAACGGAACGGCGCGCATTATCGGGCCTCTTTCGGAGACGGTTGCGGTGATAGAGTGGCCGTCGCCCTAGCCGTCGCCTCACACGCAGCACAAAAAACTGAAAAAGAAAACGATTGCACACAATCTTCCTTCTTAGAAAAAACAATTCACCGATTGATTGCGCATATAATCAGACATTCCAGTCGAAGAGCAAAATTCCAACAACCGAGTCCGTCCATCCATTCGATTTATCGACAGATCGATCCATCGACGAAAGGAATACGGACAGCAAAAAGAAGAGAGACGTCTCTCTCGTGTATCAAAAAAACGGATCGATGTTTCAGTGTGACGCCACCGGTGATGATGGTGTGTGTGTGTGTGTGTGTGTGTGTGTGTGTTCGTGCAAGGGAGAGAGATTCGATCGTGATCAGTCCTGCATCACTTGAATGGCGTAAAGGCGGCATCCAGACGCCAGCAAGACAGTCAGACTCTCATGTATGCACAGTGGAGAGAAAGTGGAACGAGTCGGTGGCTCTGCAAAAAAGGAAAAAAAGAAACGGTCCGTCTCGTTCCTCTTCCCGTTGACACACACACCCACGCACACACACACAGAGAGAGAGAGAGAGAGAGAGAGAGAAAGAAACGCACATCCACCAAAGGGTCCGGAGGGGCACACACCAAATCAATGTCTCTTTTTATCTCCCTTTCCTTGAGAAACCCTGTCGGCATTTCTCCACAGCCTTCTCTGCTGTTCCTTGTCCTTTCAAGCTTTATTGCTCGAGTGCTACATCAGTCTCTCTTTTTTGAGCCTAAATCCCTCCAAGGACCCTATGGGCATTCCTGCGCTGCAGGAACATTGAAAGAGAGAAAGAGAGAGAGGGAGAAAGAAAGAAAGAAAGAAAAGAAAGAAAGAAAGAACCACTTAGACGGACGAGTGGGAGTTGCTGAACGAAAGCGAGGGAGACGTCAGTCGAGGACGCGACAACTTCCTTTCATCGAAGTCAGTCGGTTATCTTCTCTTGATCACTCCCTCGGCCTGTCACTCAATCTGGCGATGACCGAATCGAACGACATGATTTCATTTCACTCTCTTCCTCTATCGAGACCGGATGAAAAAGGAGGAAGGGAGGGAGATCTTGATTCCTCCCTCTCGCGCTTTCTTTTTCAACCAAGTCCAAACAAGCACACTGGCTGTGACCATTTGTTTGCCTCACAGAGACAGACAGACAGACAGACAGACAGACAGACAGAGGGTCAGGCAAGCGGACCGAAGGATCTTCAATTGCATGATCGATCGATCGATCTGCCGGCTTAGCCTTTCACAGCCTTACTCTACAAAAGCCCGGCCCGCCAACCGACAGACAGACAGACAGAGATCAAAGACACAGCCAGGCAATCCACCAAAGACAGACTTGAAGTAATACGACCTAGTCGTCGTACAATGGCACCCTTCCCAGTATGCCTCTGTGAGAAGAACTCTTGTGGCGACTCGATCTTCTCTTTTTGATTTTGCCTGCCTGTCAGTATGCCAGCGTCCTTCTCTGCTGCGTGTCGTGTCTCGTCTTGTCGGTGTGATGCGAACTTCAACTTTGGGGCTTTGAATGAATGAATGGATGGATGCACGATAGGCGACGGAAACGGACGATCAGATCATGCATGCAAAGACTCAATGGCGGTAGGTGGGAGCGGATTTGCTTGCGTGGTGTTTGAAACCGGATGATGAGTGGGTTTGAATTCTGAAACAGCGATGGAACGAATCAGTGTGGTAAAGGCGAACGAACGTAGGCGAGAGAAACACGCCTTACCTTTCTTTCATTGGTGGAATTAGATGTGGGACGTCTAATAGGTTTCTTCATGTCTCATTATTATCATCCTTTTTCTTGTCTTTTTGCTTCAGTCAATTCTTTGCGTGTGCTTCCCCCTTCCTTCACGGAACACACGTGCATGTAAATACATGATTTGCCATCTTGTCTCACCTTACCTTATGATCTTATTCTTACAGAGAAAGGAAGAGGGCCTGTCGAGGACACCAGCCCCTCAGGACCCTCATCCAACCATCCAACCAACCAGTCAACCAACCAAGAAAGGAAGCAAAGAAACTCTCAACCAAAAACCTCTCAGTCAGCCAACTAACCGAGAATTGAATTCAGGGACAAAAAAGAAGACAGAGAGCGGCAGGGGATCTTTGTCGACCACCTCCTTCTGTCTTTTTGTTTGTTTCTTTCTTTTTCTCTCTCTCGCTCTCTCTTGCACGCACTGCCTGCCTTTCCCGTTTTGGGCCGATGAGCGGACTTACAGCAGCACAACTAAGGAAGCAACGCAGAGACTCCAACAAGTCAATCCACCCTGCTGCTGCATTTCAGACAGACAGAAAGCAGTTGACATGGAGCCAACAATCAGGACGGAATGCTTGGTGAAGACGATACGTTCGAATTAATTCTTGGACTGACTGACTGAATGAATGAATTTGCATGGCGGGACGGATGCCGTCAAGGAGTCATGCATGTATGCATGCATACACGCAGTTGTTGATTGTCTTCATTCATTGATGCCATCTTTCTCTTCTTTAATTCGACACGGACACAAAACTCGTGCGGGCCGGCAAGCAGCTGGAAGGAAGGGAAGGAAGGAAGAAAGGGAAGGAAGGAAGGAAGGAAGGAAGGAAGGAACGGTTACTCTTCTTTCAGTCAGTTCATTTCGGCTTCAGCCTGGCTTCAAGGTGCATAGCATGGCGTCTCTGCATTCGGACTAGAGATCGAAAATGTTTGTGACCTGGCCAATAAATAACCCACGACTCTCGATCTTTCTTTCTCTCTCTCTCCTTTCCCTTTCTTTGCGTTTTGTCTCTGCATTTCAGTTCATCGTGGTTGTTAAGACACAAACAGGCAGATGGAAGGAAGGATACGGCTGCCGTGGAGAAGTGGGGGGTTCTTACATTCTCGTGTTTCACATCTTATCTGTTCCCCTGATGCTCATTTGAATGAGCCGACGCTTTTGGACTCTTCGCCTTGAGCTCAACTTGCCCTTTTCGTGTTCTTCATCTTTTTACGATCAACCGCCTAAATGGAAAAAAAATGGTGCTTTGCTTGACTTTCTTAGTTAACCCAATTTCTTTTGATCTCTGCTCCTTCATGCCTTGACGAACCCGTTCTTTCTTTCTTTCTTTCTCTCTCTCTCTCTCTCTCTCTCTCTTTCTCTCTCTCTCTTTCTCTTTCTTTCTTTCTTTCTTTCCATCTTGTGGCTGCCACAAGCGGGCAGGCGAAACGGGTACACAAGCATCTGGCCGCTCTGCTTGGATTACTTGCATCCAGCACATGAATGAGCAAATGGACTGATTGATTGCGTATACTCACTCCTGCAGATGATCGGTGGAGCTGGATGGATGGATACAAGCAAGTGGTCATGCGAGAGGGCGGGAGATTAAATGCAACGAGAGGAGAAACAGCGAATTACACAGTCACAGTCACTCGCACGCAATTGACGGGAAAAAAACGGTCCTTCGATCGATTGATCGATTCTTCCGTGCATCAGTGGATGGAGACAGAGGGAGGCCTGCTCTCTCTGTTCTTTCTATTCTGTCTGTCCTGTCCTGTCCAAGGGCGGGTAGATGGATGGATGATGTTACTATTCTACGGGATAGATGGATGATGTTACTACGGCAATGGTGGGTGGGATAAAACATCACGAGTGGAAGGAAGAGGATGGAAGACCAAAACGAAAGCACCAAATCTATCTGGCATCATCGAGTGATCTTGCCAATCGAATGATGGATGTACTTGCTCACCGGGATACGACACGACACGGCATGACAAGCAAAGAAAGCAGCCAGGGCCGCCAGTCACTTAGAAGACGGATGGGTCATGATAAAAACCGGAATCACACAAAAGGAAGAAGTCATATTCCGAGACGTGCCCTTGCCAGCAGGAGGAAGAGAAGAAAAGAAAAGAAAGAAAGAGAAAAAGGAAGGAAAGAAGGAAGAAAGAAATAGTAAAACCAACGCGCACCTTCACACAGATATGCAACACGAGAGAAAAACAGAGAGAAAGAGAGAGAGAGAGCACACTCCTCTCGTTCGATCAACCACTTGATCATGTGAGCAGCAGCTAAGGACAACTGCATGAGCCCCAAGAGATTTGTTTCGTTCTCCTACTCTTGGGTCTGTCTCTTCGTATGTCTTCATATTGTTTTCTCCGGAGGGGGCTGGGTGGTTGTGTTCCCTTTCTTTTCATTTCTTTTCTTTCTTTGCCAATGTTTCTCTATTGTTTCAAATTGACAAACCGGCAGAACCAGGTGCTTGAAGAGCCTGTGTTTTTATTTCTCCCCGTTCTTTCCTCGCTTGGTGACCATCCGTATGTTTGAAGGAGAAATCTTGTACCTTCCTTGTTTCTTTTGCTTCTTTTTCCTCGAATTCTATTCCACAGAGGGATGAATGAAGGTAATTTTTCAGATCGACGACGAGAGAGAGAGAGAAGACACATGACCAACCCATCGGTCGCCAACCGCCTCTCCGAACGCATACAAGACAAGACAAGAATGTACGTCTGTTTGTTTTTCTTTCCTTGATCATTGCTCTCTCCTGCCTCCCCTGAGCACCTCCTCTTTTCCATAAATAAATAGCCTTTCAGTGACTTCATCACTGTAACCTTTTGTGGCCCCTCTCTGTCATGTTATACAGTCACGACGAAAACACAAGAAAGCGGGCAGACGCCAAAGTCAATGAATGACACCCAGCATGGACTTGAAGTTTCTTCCTTCCTTCTCACGTTGCTCTGTCAGTGGGGGTATTTTCGCGAAGCGGTCAAACGTGTGGAGTGAATGGAAACCAAAACCCACCATTCATTAGACCAACACAACACAACACAGCCGGGAACTTTGAGGTGGTGAGAATAATTTGTGG
The DNA here is from genome assembly GCA_018398765.1 of Chromera velia. Lineage (NCBI taxonomy): Eukaryota > Chromeraceae > Chromera > Chromera velia. The sequence continues at coordinate 21,799 of JAHBMJ010000387.1, read as the reverse complement.
GGGCATGGAAACCTACCGACCGACCGACAGAGTTTGCGGGAAAGACCGAAAGAAACGAATAGGGGGACGAAGGAAGGAGCCCCCCCCCCCTCCTTCTCGTGCATGTCTGGGAAGAAGTTGACCGGCAGACGGACCTACGTCGCCACGACAACGTGTTACTTTGAAATGCTCTGCAGGGGTGGGTGTATTGAGCGAGCTGGTTGGACAGTCAAAACAGGGACAGAAAGACAGCTGTCGGTCAGTCGATCTAGCTTTCTTGATCATATGCAGTACGGAATGACAGCTAGCGGGACGAGATGAGTGCGGATTCGTTTCTTTCTTTCGGTCTTGCGGAGAAGCAACAAACTGACCAACACAGCACGCCAATGAATGATATTGGATTGAGCGAAGGAAAAAGAAGGAAGAACCCACCGATCGACGAACTCTTCTCGTTGCCCCTCGCCCTTCTCAAAAATCCATTGAAAATAAAAAGTGGCCGTCGCCGCGTTCTCGTTGGTTCCCCTTGGAAAGAGACCAAATGAAATACAAAGACAGGAAAAAAAGAAACGGACGAACGAATGACGAATGTGGAACGCACGCAAATCAGGAAAGAAACAGCAGACAAGCGAAGAGGGGGACTCGAACGGAGACAGGGGACACGCACCTCCCTCCTCTATCCTTCCTTATTGCACATCCCGCCTCTAATGCTACATTGCTTCATTGCCATTGGAAATCAAAATTGGCTTAAGTCAAAAAGCAAACAAACAGGGGAACGGAAAAGAAAGAAAAACGGACGCATCGGTTGGCGAGGAAAATGAAACAGTCAGAAGAAAGAGAGAGAAAGAAGCTCGCAAATCAATACAATTCAAAAACACACATGCAAAAAGCAAGATCACCAGAAGTCTTAGAGCCAGGACCTACATGCATCCAGCATGCATCAAAAGAACACATGAAAGCAACAAAGGAGTTCCTGACTCCTGCAATCTTCCATTCTTCCTTCTTCGTCGCACCCCGCCCTTCTCTTCTGCCTCCTCCCGGTCTCTGTCAGACCACTCGATTCCGCCCTTCTTCCCCCCTTCGGCTTAAAAAGAGACGGAAAGAAAAGATCAAAGAAGGTGCCATTTGACTCCATGCGACATCTGCACTGTCGTCACTCACTCAGTGCATCCGTGCTCCCCTCTCCCCCCTCCCTCATTCCTTTTGATCCCCCCCTCTCCCTCTCTGCACAATTTGTGCCGCCGTGCTCTGGGCATCCGCGTCCCTCTTGGCTTTCTTAGTCTCTGTCTCTGTCTCTGAAAGCCAAACCTTCTGCTTTGCTCTCATCATCCATTGCTTTGCACCACCTGTCCCCCAAACCTCTTCTTGAAACAAGTCCGCAGCGACAGAGGGGCGCACTCTTTGTGGAAGCTTTCGACTAGAGGCCAAAAGAAAAGAAAGCTCCAAGGAGTACGACAAAGTAAGTCAATGGAACCTAAACGACTGTACACATGAGCGCTCTCTCTCGACAAATCTTTCCACGACACGGGCAGTGCTATGCTGGGTAGTGATGCAACACAAGCGCGACACTTTTTTGTCTTTCTTTGAAATCAATCTACAAGAAATACTCCCATCCCTGCATCGCGCTCTCTTTCTTGTTCTCTTCTTCTCTCTTCCACAAGACCTGCCGATCCAAGGGCGTCTCGAACAGGAACTTCAAAGAAGAAATTAACAGAATGAGGATGGAAGAATGCGTCTGACAGCTCACAGTATCTAGTCTGCTTCTTTTGCTCTTATTTCAAATCCAGTTGCGCAAGAGGACTAGGAGACAAAAAGTCCCCTCATCTCCCCCCGGGCCTCGCTATTCTTCCACGCCCAGGGAGGATCCCCCCCCACACGGCAAACCTGAGTGAGTGAGTGTACAGAAAGAAAAGAACCGATCGATCCAAGAAACGAAGCAGACATGCTGGATGGAATGCAAAGAAAAGGTTGGAAGGAAGGAAGGCCTGTCGAGGACTGCACAGACATCACACACACCTCTTTTTCAATCGAGTCTGCCTGCCCACCTCCTTTTCACAAGTCCCCAATGGCATCTGCGTCTGCCCTCATTCACCGACCTTCGTCGGTCCTTTGAGTGAAAGAGGGCTGTCTCTTGATCATGAACAAAAGGACGAAAACAAGGAAAGAAAGAACAAAGATCAAAAAGAGGGAAGGAGAACTACAAAGAAAATAATCAAAAACGGACCCCAATGCCCCCCTCCACACATCCCTCAGCACACCCTTGTCCCTGTTCTTGCTTGGTTCCCTTCCCCTTCTTGCATCCATCCCGAATCGATGGGTCTGCCACTGAAGGAAACAGCTTACGACGCAGGCAGACAGAGGAGAAAGAGTCAAATCAAACTCAAGCAAGCCAGCAAGCCAGCCAGCGAGCAACCAAGACAGAAGAGGGGAAATGACAGAAACCAAGCAAGCCAGTAAGAAACCAGATGAGAAAGAAAGAAAGAAAGAAAGAAAGAAAGAAAAGAAAGAAAGAAGGAAGGAAAGAAAGAAAGAAAGAAAGAAAAAAAGAAAGAAAGAAGGAACGAAGGAAGGAAAGAAGAAAGGAAGGAAGGAAGAAAGCAAAGACATAGACCAATATGCAGAATTTAGACAGACATGTGCTCTTTCTGTCTACCCTTTTTTCTTGTCCTAGGGCCTGTCTTTTTGTTCGTTCATCTCTGTCTAGACTTCCCCTTCAGGGCTCTCCCAGTCCCTTGCCTCCCTGAACTTAAGTGGACCTGAGGCACACACAAAAAAAAGAACACAAAACCAGCAAGCACTTTACGAACAGGCGAAGCGCCTCTGCCGTCCCGCCCACCCCCCGTCCACCCCAGCCCCCCCTCTCTCTCCCTCTCCCTCTCCCTCTCCCTGGAAAAAATCACGCCCTGCTGAACACCCTGAACTTTTCAGGACAAAATCAGGAAAGGCAAACGAACATTATCACAGGGATAGGAAGAAAGGTCACCCACTTCCTGCCTTTCTTTCCCTGCTCTTCATACTCCTTTCTAATCCACCTTCCATGAACCTTTCATTTGAAGCGGTTCCTCCTTTCACTCCCTTTCCGGCTTTTCTACCTCGGTTTTCTTGCAGAACATCTCTGTCATCCATGTCTCTTTTGTGTCGATCCATTTCTCTTTTCTTTTCTTTTTGTTTGCGCGATGCACTTTTGGTCGAAACCCAAAGCTTTCTTTCTGTTTGTTGCTGCGATGAATCGACGAGAGCTTTGTGAAAAGAAAGGAAATCATAGAGGAAAATAAACTTTGTACAGTAGACTTGAGTCACACGCACACTGACGCTTCTTCTTCCCTTCTGTTCTCTTGAGTTCATTGCCTGCTGTGCCCCCTTCAATCGACTCCATGTTTGAACAGTCTCTTTGCATGTGCTTTTCTCCCTAGCTCCATTTCTTGCGAGGGGAATGCAGGGTGGGAGGGAAGGGGGCAGTGCGACAAGGAAAGAAGCAGCGAAAGGTGTCAGCCAACACTGGCACAATCTTGACCTCATTTCATTTCCCTTTTTCTGTCGACCCTCCTTCCCTCTCAGATGGTCGAAAGGAGAAGCGTCGTGTTTCTTTTGAGCATACGACAGCGAGAAAGTACGAACGAAGGAAGAATGTGGGTGGAGGATACGGAGCTTAGAACGAGATGGGATGGAAAGAATAAAGGAAGGTTGAGAGGAGGATTCAGACAGAGAGAGAAAGAGAAAGAGAAAGAGAAAAAGAAAGACAATCAAACCAGAAAGCGGAATGAGCGTGTATGCCGATGATCGATCCAGCAATCATTCAGTGGATTTCCCCCCTTCAATTTCCTTGCTTGCTTGTTTCTCTTTGTACTTGTACACGGCCTCCTCTGTCTGTCCGAATTCAAATTGCCTTTTTCACCCACAGACTTTTGACAGGCAGGAGGACAGTCGAATGTTCCTCTTTGTGTTTTCTCTTCCTCTCTCGCTTTCTTTCTCTTCGTGTCTTTGGAGTGGCTGTTCAGAAGCGGTACGGTGACACGGGCATGCAAGCAGAACAGGACAAGACAAAGAACGTAAAAGGAACGGTGCTCTCAAAAGTGGTTTGTTTTTACAATAAAACAGTCAAAGTTACACGGTAGAGGTACAGGCAATCAGGCAAGCATCAGGTATGATTGCTGCTTTGCAGCTGAAACACACAGGAGCAAACGGGCTTCTGTGCATGTTGCGGGTTCGTACTTAAAAACACGGAAACGAAAGCATGAATTTTCCCTCCTCATTTCATTCTTGTTTGTACTTTTGTTGCTCTTCTCCAACCATATGACCCAGACATGCAGGAGATTTGCAGAGTGGCTCACTTAAGAGAAGACTCCGTGTGTCTCCTGCCCTCCCCAGCCATTTCTCTCTCTGTGTACCCCATGAACTTCACGGCCACCTCTTTCTCCAATTCATGGCCATTTTTGTCGCTAGATGGACGGATGGATGGATGTGTGCGTACGTGACCTCATACAGCATCGACAAATAAGCACCATTGAAAAAGAGAGCAGGCAGGCACAGAAACAAAATCGCCGCTTCGTCCCTTTTGGCGTCTTTACAAAAGTCGTAAACTCTTTTTTTCGTCTGTCTCTGCGCATCTCTCTTCTTTTCGTCTTTCTCTCTAAAAGCCATGCAGGGGACGTCAGACCCCTTGACCCCCCGTTCTCCGTATAAATGAGTTTGTGAGTCTGATGAGCACGTGCAGTGCGAATGAATCGTCGGCGGATGGCGGAACAGAAAGGGGTCGAGAGAGAGGGCGGGAAGACCAACGGACAAACCACAGCGGACGGACGAGAAAAAAAAAACTCCCAGCACATCCAACCGACTATTTGTCTCATTCACCTCATTTCTTCAACCCCCAGGCTCTCTTTCTCTTCTTGAGGAAGGAGGAAAGACATGCGGGGTGAGTCCCTTCATTACCCCAGAGGGCTGATCTAGCTAGGCGCTTTATTCGCTGCACAAGGACGGAAGGCAGGGAGAGAGAGACAGATGCGGAGAGGGAAGGGAAAACGGCACTTCGCGAAAGGCGGTCCAGTTTAGACAGGCACGAGAGGTGGAGCAGCTACCGAAAGAAAAAGGGTGGAAGGACGTATCGAAGGTAGCGAGAAAGAAGCCAGAGAGAGACACGTTCATCGCTATGGGTGGTTTTTGGACATTACTCGGAGATGAATGACTGTGCAATCGGTCCCGGTGCCCCCAAAAAACAGTGCACAGATCCGATCCATCTGCTGCAATTTGGCATCTCTGCGGAGGAAACGAATCATCTGACCAAATGGCGAAAGAACCAACGGAAGAATGAAAGAACGGATGGAAAATTCATGCGGTTGGATTGCGGACGAAACGATCTACTTCCCCCGTCTCTTTTCTTACCCTCTTTATTACGTTCTCTGATTTCTCTGTCTTTTACTACCCGGCTGATCCTCCCTCCTTTCTTTGTACAACCAATACCGGACAGACACACAGATGCTGATCTGGAGGGAAAATAAAAAAGAAAGAGAAGAGGGAAAAGAAGGAGGGAGATGATCTCTGCACAGCTTGCGGCACTTGCATCCCGGCCAACTTTCTTTTCGAGTGCAGGCGTACGTGCTTTCTCTGCACCATGACGAGAGAGACGAAGGGGCGGGAGGGACTTCGCACAGGAAAGAAGAAGAAGAAGAAGAAGAAGAAGAAGAAGAAAGATGTGAGGGAAAGGTCGGTTCGTCGATCGATCGGTCGGTCGATTGGTCAATCAGTCGATCAGGCAGTCTTCCGTCAGCGCATGAAAGAAAGAAAGAAAGAAAGAACGAAAGAAAGAAAGATCAATCGACGCTTTCTATTTCTTCCTTGCTGCTTTGCTCATTCTGCGTTGCTTTTCTTCGGGAGGTGGGCACGCATGCATGCAGGCAGAGCAGGAAGGAGTCCCATGCACGAAGAAGGACCCTATCTTCTCCTTCTTCTCTTCTGTCTCCTTCTTGCCTCACTCTCCTCCGCCTCACCTCTCTTGTCACTCATCTGTTTTTTCGTCTGGCCGGCCTTCGAGTTCCCCTCTCTTCCCTTCTTTCTCTCTGCCCCTTTCTTCTTTGCTGCATGCACATGTCTGTCTGTCCCTGTTCCTTACTGGACCAGTGTACAAAATCCGACAGACAGACTGACAGGTCTTCATGCATACGGACACAAAAGGAAACGGCCAAAAGTGGCAGAAATCGGGTCAAAGTACAAAAGAAGTGACTGATTGACTGACTGACTGACGGTCGAGTCCGGATGACTTTGTTATTATTTCCGGCTCTGTCTATCTACACCACCTCTGACTGACTTGACATGCATGCCCCTGACTCTCTGTGTCTTTTCATGCTCCTTTCGGTCTATCTGTGACAAAGAAAGCACCTTTCTCCGCTTCGTCTCTGGTATTTCCGTTCCCATTTCCATCTCCGCCACAAATACACAACAGGCAAAACAAACACATTCCATTCCGCCATTTTTGACGCACTCAATGAACTTACATGCAGGTGTGCACAGGGCGGAACGTGCAGGACAAAAGAAGATCAAGAAATAATTAAACGAAAATGAACCGAAACACAACAGCACGGGGCATGCGCGCACGGCTCCCGGCCATGTCGATCCTCTGTCCTTTCTTTCGACGCACTTGCATGGTACCTTTCTGCTGCCCACCCCTCCCTGTACTCTCATTCTTTCCTGACTGCCCGCCTGCCGGATGCATTCCGTGCCCTCTCTCCCTCCCGTGCCATCTTCTGTGTTGAATCTCTTGCTCTCTTTCAATGTCTGCCCGATTTTTCCTCTGACGATGCATTTAGGATTCAACGTCCCACATCAACAAATCTGTAACATTCAGCCATTCTCCGCCCAATGTATATGGAGGCATACAGCCGGACAGACACACAGGCACTTACTTATTTTCTCCATTCCCTTTCCTTCTTTGGATAACCAAAGAGACACGCAGGCACGCAAGCAGATAAGGAAAATGATACGGTCTTCTGGATATGCCGCCAGACAGCGAACCCCAGAGAGACCAACTGATACAGAAATGGAGTGCGAGCTTGCCTCCTTTCATTGCAATCATTGTCGGTCTGCATGCACGAATGCCTCTGATGCCTCTCTCACCTCAGCAAAGACCCCTCTACTCCTACTGTCCTTTCTACTTTTTTCTCTCTCTTTCTCTGTCTGCTTCTCAGACAGAGAGATCGAGCCGTCCCCTGCCGCCTTTCTGGCCTCATGGATGAAAAAAAAGCGCGGTCGAACAACGAGCACCTGGGCAAGCAAGAAAGAAAGAAAGAAAGAAAGAGAACACGGAAGGAGGAGAGGAAGCAAGGAGGGAAAAAAAGACGAAAGAAACAAAGAAAAGGAAGGGAGGAGGGGAGAAGAAGAGAAGCAGATAGAAAGAAAGAAAGAAAGAAAGAAAGAAAGACAGATGCCCACAAAAAGAGTAGCTGCCTACAAAGACAGACCGATGGACGAGAAGTGCGTGGCATCGTATAAAAGGACTTGCTATTCCCTTAATTGTTGTGTGCGGAACTTCAACAAGGAAGGAAGGAAGACTGAATGAATAACTGACGGCAACAAAAAAAAAGCCAACCGGGCCGTCCGCGCACTTGTGTCAAATGCAGACAGACAGACACGCAGCTTCTTAGGACAAACAATCCGAGATACAAAAGAAGAGTTTAGCGGATAGAAACGAAAAAAAAAACGAACGCCGAGAAGGGGGCAAATGCTGAACCCTTTCAAAGGCGTCCGCCAAGAGAAAAAGAGGGGGGGCGGAGAAGAGGAGCAAGAGAAGACATCAGAGACGTGCATATGTGGAAGGAATGACATGACGGACTCATGTCATGCGCCTTCCATTAACGTCCCTTTTCCCTGTCCTGGTGGTGTTGGGTGGTTTGCATGTTCTGTCTACCTACTTTTGATTGAGTCATTCCTCCTCTCATTCAATGAGGCTGCGTCCCTTCGTCTGTCTTTCTGCCGCCGTGTCTGCTGACTTGTCTGCCGGCTTCTTCATTCTTTCCCGCTAGATTCAAAACAATGGATTTACATTGTGATGCCGCTTTTCCCTTTTTTTCGTTTCGGATCCTTTCTTTCTCCGTTGGTCTTGATTTCGGAAACCCGTTCGAATGTAGCTTCCTTCTCTTCTTTTTGCCTGACCACAACAGAGATGTATCGGTCTTTGCGATTCTTCTTGATTGGTCCGTGTCCTTTTTTTTTTTTGTCTCCATTTCCTTCCTCTTCTTCTCTACAGCTCCTCTGCATTGCTCCATCCGTCCGTTTACGCTCTCCTCGCAGCACTGGAGAGACTGACTGGGACTGAACGCTTGCAAAGGTCAGGAGACAAAGGAATCGGCAATTGAGTGATCGTCATTTTTCTCTCCCTTGTGTTTGTGTCTGTTGGCAGTTTCTTGTAATGCGTTGACTGCCAGAGAAAAAGGAGCCAATCACAAGAAGAACGAACGAAGTTGACTGAAGGGCAATGGCGACAGGTGCACGGCAGACGCACAGACAGTAGGGGGGTCCTTATCTGCTCCGATTATCTTCTCTTCTCTTTTTTTCCTCTGTTCCGTTGTAGCACGGCACTTCCGAATTCTCATCTCAGCAGAACGGCCGCTCCCGTTCTACAAGAGGGCCCATGGCATTATACTGACATGCATGATCAGATACATCACCCATTTACTCATTCATTTATCGCTCTCCATGTACTTTCCTTTTTCCTTTTCTCATTCATTGATCAATCCAGGCTGAGGGAGAAGGAGAGAGATGTGGAAAGAAAGGGGTATTCTATGATGGTAAAACAAAACAGAGACAGCCATGGCACCAGAAACAAAAAAAGGACAAAGGGAATATGGGAGAGTTCCCTGCCCTGCATGGTGTCTCGCGTCCATCCATCCATTCAGCCAGCCAGGCTAACAGCCATGATGGTCCTTTTGTGACCTCTCTTGTTCTCTCTTTCCCTTGAGTCTCTTCAAATTCCCTCCCTGTCGATAGGTCCAAGTCTTCTTTCTACACTCTGATCGACGCTGCACCAACCGGCATTCCACAAACTCCCTCCTTTCTTTTTTTTCTTTCTTTCCATCACCGCTTCAAGGGACACCCCTTCCTTTTTCTTCCCCCACTCAAAAACTGTCTGGCGAGCTTTCCTCGCTGTCACTCTCAGCTCCACAGAGGCGGAGGCCCCCCATCCGATCGTGCCCGTCTCCCATCCCTGCATTCCCCTCACCGCTCTCAAGGACCTCTCTGACAGTGTCCTCTTCACCTTCGGACTCAGAGGAACCGTCCCGATCCTCATCCACTTCCCAGAGGGAAAGAGGCGCCACAGCGACATCCCCCTCGACCTCTCCAGCGTATATGGGAGTGGCCGGTGTGCTGGGAAGACCGTCTATCACAAACTTCTCATTTCCGCCGGGGCACTCAGAGCTTTGACTCGTGTCTCTTCTTAGGCAGAGTGCCGAGGAAAGAGAAAGGGGATCGGGTGCAGATAGGGTATACGTCTTTTGTCTGCACACATGCACAGGGGGGGGGAGTGACGGGTCACACACTCCGTCTCGGTCGTCTAGCGTGTATCCACCTCCGAAGATGGGCCGCCGTCCCATGTCCACCTCCCCCTCCTCATCCTCTTCCTCTCCTTCCCCCCTCTCCGAGGAGAGATGGAAGGACCCTTCAAGAGAAGAGGGGGACCACTGAGAGGATGCTTGGAAGCAGGATTGGTCGGAGGGGTCATTCGGAATGGGGGTCAGAGAGTGCGTGTGGCCCCGGAAAGAGGTTTGGGTTCTTTGGGAGGCTGAGGCTGAGGAGACGGACATCACCGGCGAATCGTTCGGGGAGTCGGAGGGCTGACGGAGAACAGAACCCCAGTCACCAGAGCTTCGGGAAGACAAAGGAGGGACGGGTGGAATGTCTTCCTGTCCCTCTCCATCTGCCTTCTTTCTGTCATCTTCGTCTTCTTCTTCTGTGATAGAAGGGACACCCCTTCTCCTTCTTTCCCTCTGACCCCCCTCTGTACAGTCACCGTCGGTATCCCTACCCCCCTCTGAGTTCGTGTTATCATTCTCGTTTTCTCTTTCTTCAAGCAATGACGTCAGAGACGTCCAGCAGGAGGGGGGGTGAAGGTGGACGGGGCGACCGCGCCGTCGCCCTGCGCCCAGTCTGCGGCCAGACGAGCGTTGACTGAGATATCCTACCGGGGGGGCGGGGGGAAGGGGAAAGGAAGATGGTGGAAGAAGAGGGGAGTGTACCCCTCTCCGACCGGACTCCCCACCTGATCCTGATCCCGACCCCGTTCCCGCTGTGGCTGCTGCTTCTTGGGAGATCCAACCTGAAGACACAGACACACCAGGGTGGTGGTACATCATTGTCTCATGTGGAGTGCACCCATTCCCCCCCTCGTTTCTTCCTGCTGCATGTTGCTGTTGCACCAGCATCCCCCCATCGCCCCATGCACCCACTGCTTGGGGGGCATTCATCGTCGTCTGAGCAGACGCTCCAGGGAGCAGAGAAGGAGGGACGTGCACTTTGCCGCCACCTCTGCCGCTCTCCGTTGACGACGAATTGTTTCCACCCACGGGTCCAAGACCCCGGAAGGTTCCGAACAACGGAAGGGCCCCGGCACCTCTCCCACAGGCATAGGGGAGTGCTGGGGGGATAGGAGATGTCATCGACAGCGCTTGGGTCCTGCCCCCGCTCTGAGTAAGGTTACTCGCACGGAGACGGGAGGCGGGTAGGGAGAAGGACGAAGCTGGAGAGGCCCCCCCCGCAGTCCCGCATGCCGTGGAGGAGGGGGAGTGAGGAGGAGAGAGTGGGGCAGATCCCTGAGGAAGGGTAAGACTTTGCACCCCTCCAGACCCCTTGAGTAGAGGTCCACACTCACCCACGGAGGAGGTGTACCTACTGCAGCCGCTGCGTGCACTGCTGCTACTGCTGCTGCTGCTGTGCGGTCCCACGCTTGTCAGTGCAGAGGGGGAAGGGATACACCCGCCTGCGTGGGGGTGCGAGGGCCTCCTACTGTGTCGGGTGAAACGCCCCAACCCTGTCGGGTCGCATGCGAGCGTTCCGTCGACCCCCCCGCATTTGTCTCTCCAGCATCGACTTCCGCACACACACACTCCGCCACCCCCCCCCCAATTCCTTTTCCGATTCCGACCCAATCCGTCTCGCATTCTCCTTCGGGGCGTGTCGCTCGAAAAAGAAGAACAGAAAGACGAAGGCCAGTTGTTAGATCGGGAGAAAACCTCTGGCATGCCTGCCGGCGATTTCGGAGCAGGGCAGAGGAGGAGACGGACTGCTTCCTGAAACTGCATAGGAAGCGCAGCTACTGCTGGATTCTCCACCCCCCCACAGCAGAACATGCAGCTGCATGCCGACGGCGGCGGAGCAGTGATCGAGGTTCTTGAACTGCTCAGTGCTGAGTCGGGGGGGGGGAGAGAGAGAGTCCAGGGATTGCCTCCACTCAACACAGGGCTTAGGGGATCGGGGTCCTGTGCGACCAGTATGGCGGCCTGTGAGTCCTGCAACGGAAGGGGGATGGAGAGATGGTAAGCGGACTGCTGGGTGGGCAAACGGAGACCCCCCGAGGCTGAGGCTGTGATGCACTCCGTTTCCCTCTCCTTCTGAGGGCAGACGCCTCGGGGAGACCTGGAGGTCGTGAAGGACGGAAGGAAAGAGGGGGAAGAGGATCCGGATGGGGACAGAATCCCTGCACTGATCGCTCTACCCGCAAGACGAGCAGGAAGCGGAAGAGGATATCTGGGGGGAGGGGGGGAATTGAAGAGTCGGGAGATTGGAGGCAGTTGGGCCAGGAAAGCGAAAAAAGGGCGGGACGGTGGTTTCAGTCGGAAGGGAATCGGAGTGTGCCCCTCACAGCACCCGCACTTGATCGTGCTCAGGGAGCTCAGCTGGGAACTGCATTCACCCATACATATATACATACATTCGTACATATATCTTTCCATTGCCAGTGCCCACCCAGGGTTGGAGAGGGAACGTCGACAATGGAAAAATCGAGGGAAACAATAGATGTTTGTTCAGCTTGCGAGAATCTAGTGGTTTGTTCATGTGAGAGTCTCAGTGTATTTGTGCGGTATTTGCACGAGTTGTTTCCGAGTTTCCGAAAAAGAGGTGGCTTAAAGAGCGACCCGAAAGAACAGTCAGACAGAGACGAAGACGCAGACTTACAGGGACATGCGCAACCTGCGTATCACCTCACTCGCTCAGTTCCTCACTCATTCACTCACTAACTCAACCACTCCCTGAGTGACTCACTCCCCTGCAAACAGACTGACCAAAGTCTCTCGAAGCAGAGAAGACTTTCTGTCCGCACGTGGAGCTCTCGGGGAAGTGCCGGTATCTGCAGAGGCGGGGAGGCACCTGACAAATGAGACAAACAGACGGACGGACTAACTCAGAAGGACTATTTCACCAAATGAGACGGCGGGAAGATTCCACTCGGCCCGCAGATGCCAAAATGCAATCAATTGCTGAAGGAATCGATTCCTTCGAGAAAGCCGACAGCTTGCCATAGACACAGAACCCAACAGAAACTGCAGCCGCCCCTCAGCCAACCAACCGACCGACCACGAAGCCAACAGACAGAAAGAAAGAAAGAAAAAAAGAAAGAAAGAAAGAAAGAAAGACAGAAAGAAAGAAAGAAAGAAAGAAAGAAAGGAAAAAAAAAAAGGAAGGAAGGAAGGAGGGAAGGAAGGAAGGAAGAAAGAAAGAAAAGAAAGAAAGAAAGAAACAGAAAGAAAGAAACAGAAAGAAAGAAAGAAAGAAAGAAAGAAAGAAAGAAAGAAAGAAAAGAAAGAAAGAAAGAAAGAAAGAAAGAAAGAAAGAAAGAGAAAAGCAAAGAGAGAGAGAAACACAGAGAGAGGGGGGGGGAGGGGGGAGAGAGAGAGAGAGAGAGAGCGCGGACCTTAAGGTGAAAGACCCCCCGAGGACCCTCGGAGAGTTCCACTCGCTCTCCTGAAGAGCACAGAAGCAAAAAGAAAGGACGAAAAGCATAGAGGAGAAGCAAGTGAGACTGAAGAATGGATTATGGTGCATCAGGAAGGAATCATTGAACGAAAGCAAGAAAGGAAAGAAGCAAGGAAGATGAAGAACGCATGCAACTTGTCACTGTCCCACTGTTTCACGATTCCTTCGTCTACTTTCGTTTTATATGCAGTGCTTGGATGATTCTCTGCTGGAGACCTTTCCAACATTCCGAAATTGCACCTTTACAACATCCCCCCCTCTCTGTTTCTCTCTCTCTCTCTCTCTGTGTGTGTGTGTGTGTGTGTGCGCGCGCGCGCGCGCGTGTGTATGCGTGCGTCAGATCGATCGGCTAACGCCCTCACGCACCCACTCACTCACTCACCCAGGGCGACTCGGAAGGTCTCTGTCGCTTTGTCCCCGTGCTCTGTGGTGAACGTCTGCACCACCAGACCTCCACCCCCCGAAGTCCCAGAAGAGGCGTCTCCGGAGGGGCAGATGGACGTCCGTGAGGGGGAGGAGGAAGGCAGTGAGAGGCCATCGATCGCCACGTCCTGCCCCCCGTGACTCCCGAGTTCGTGGTCCTGCTTTTGCTCGACGGTCACCCACCGCTTCCTCCATCTCTTCAGGTATCGGCTCTGCTTCTCGAGCCACACGCCGGTCTGCACTACCGTGATATGCTTTCCTGCAGAGACGGCGGGGGAGCGGAAGAAAGAAGAGGCAGAGGAAGAGACGATGCAGGCCAGCAGGGCGACATTCAATGGCGTTGGTGTGACAGGAAAGTCAAAAGGGGGGCCTCGAGACAAAACATTCAGAGACGAAATGGGGATACGCAAGAAGAGGCGCAAAGCGCAGGGAGCGAGGCAGGATTGGGAGACGGGGACCTGCTCCTTTACCGTGGGGGCCCAGGGTATGGACATTGTCTGGCAAAGTGAGGGATCGAACGGACAGGAAGAAGTCGAAGGGCAAAACGAAAAACGAGGGAGACGGACATCAAAAGGCGAAAGGCAAAATGAAAACGAGCAAAAGAGAGAGAGCCCCGGTCGAAGCTACACACCGACCTTCAGCAAAGATTTCAGCAAAACTGATGTCAATCCAGCCCCTGCACAGGCAACAGAAAGACAGAGACAACAAGAGAGTCAATCAGAAACAGTTCAACCATTACTTTGACGGTATGAAGAGCTAGATAAAGTTGCAACAGGAGAAGGGAATACGGTCTCAACGCTTCCCACATGGTAACAAGGATTCGAGAAGAAGGGAGGCGAAAGGACTGGGTGATGAGGCAAAGCACTCGCTCAGACACGTTTGTCAAAACCCCTTTTTCAAGGAGATCGACAGAGGAAAGCAAGCACTCTGGTGAAGAAAACGACGGCAGAATGAGAAAATGACTGACGGAAATATGGATTCTACTTCTTGGAAAGCCCTCTGCAACCTGTGTGCAGCCTCCATCTGCAATCTGAGGTCACAAGGAAAAGACATGGAGGAGGCCATTCCTCCTCTCCAGTTCTTCTTCTCGGACAGCTAGACGGGTTGACTGTGCCTGACGATCACGGCGTCTTTTGCTTCGCTTCTTAAGCGTATTTTACAGCGTATTTCCTTCTTCTCCTTGGAAACAGACGTGGTTTCCGTGATAAACGCACACAAAGGACAACGAGACGCCCATGGATTCACGGAAGTAGGTTACAGAGGAGGGAGGAAGGATGGATACACAGCTAGAGATACACATTCAAAAAGAGGGCCAAGAACCAGGCTCTGTTGGTAAAAAGGCTCTGTTGGTATTCTACACATACATACATTGCTTGCCGTAAAACATTGGACGCTTGCATCCTTCGACCTGCTTCGGTTGTTTCCTTTCTGTGGTCTGTGGAATACAACACAGCGAATTGCGTGTCCAGAAAGACCTGATATCGATTCTTGTTCCTTTTCGGCAGAGAATGATCGAGAGCGATCTTTGCAACGGTCTGAACGGCTGAAAAAATGCAGGGAACGGCTGTATCGGTGTGACGTGTGCAGGGAGAGCGGAGAGCCGTCACGTTGCGGGCCGCGGGTCCGACCGAGGGCCGCTACATTTAATTAAAAGTGGCCGCATTATTGCCACGTACCATCACGTACCCCATCGTACCCCTGGCATGCCCATTGCCCCGGCATGCCCATGCATTATGAAAAATGCATGGGCCCAGCAGGACCCATGCATGCAATCGCATGCACACACTAGCTGGGAGACGCCTCAAAAAAAGTTCACGCCAGACAAAGAAAACGCTTCTCCGATCGGTTTTCTTGTTTTCTCTCTCCAACTCCCTGAAATCGAAGTCCGCGGCTTTTCTGTCAAACGCTGCTCCTATCAACAACCGTATTGGCGGAAAGGAGACGAAGAGAGACGTCAGACGCTATCGGAAGCGTGAAGCAAAAGCTTGCTTGAATAAAAAAGAACTCCAAAAAGACTTCATTCGGCTGTCCAAAATGGAGAAGTATAAGAGAGTTCCCAGGCCCAAGGAGCCCACCGTTGAGGGCGAAATCAGAATCACCTCAGTGGGCAGGGTGCAAAGTTATGTCACATACGCCGCACGCCTCTTCACAGAGCAGAACCGCGAGAAGCTGATGATCAAAGCGACAGGTCGGTCAAAAACTGTCACATGTCTTGTCCGGCCACGTCTCTCTTCGAGTGGGGTGTCGGAAAACCTGTCCTTCTTTCCTTGTTTGAATGATTTGGTGTGTGCAGGAAACGCCATTGTGAGAGCGGTTTCCCTTGCGGAAGTTCTGAAGAGGAGATTCCCCAATCTTCATCAGGTAAGTGGACAGCGAGGCGAATGCTCAGAAGAGACGCTAGGCCAAGGAGACAGAACCAATGGGTGCCGAGGCTTAGTAAGAAATGGAAAACTGGTCCCCGATGGCAAATGATGCAGATTTTACGGGGGATGGGGGGAGAAAAGAGGAGCAGCTTTCTCGAACAGGAAGCGAGACCCAGAGAACTGTAAGTGGAGAGAAGGAGGGGAAAGAAACCGACATCCAGGGTGATTGCGGATCGAATGAGAGGGCAGCAGGAAAGCCGAAACAGGGACACATGTGTGGGGGGGGG
>JAHBMJ010000386.1:33870-49639 GCA_018398765.1 Chromera velia | reverse complement strand
CAGCCAAATAGAAGCCCAGGAGCACCCACTCCTGGAAAGCCGAAAAGCCAGAGAAAAAGCTCTCAGCAGCTCCCACCACCGATCGATTCGATTCACATTGAAGAAAGTGATCATGAAGAAGAGGAAAAGGAAGTGCCATAAAGCTGAGTGATTGTCACCTCAATTTTGGTACGTGCTCTAACTTTATCGTATCAACAAAAAGTCATATGCAATTTCAAATCTATCAATTTTACGTTCTTAATCTCTATTAGTACTAGAGTGAGTCTCAGTGACTAGTGTATATACACTGCCACACAGACATATTTTTTTTACGGAACTGATAAGTTATAATTTTATATATATTTTTTTAAATTTTTGAAACACACATCAGAAATGTTCTGATAACTATTGTCATAAGAAAAATGATCAGAGTGACAGTAAGTCAGTGAGGAACCCTAAGAGGTTAACCTCAAATCTTACCTCAATTAAATATCAAATATTTGAGGTTGAAGTTCAAATCAAATCAAATCAAATCAAATATAATCAAATCAAACATGGTCACTAGCCTTGCCGCGCTTCGCGCGGCCCCGGCCTCCGGAGCCAGGCCTAGCAAAGCACAGCAAGACGGAAATGCAGCCTGTGCGTGGACCCCAGAAGGTGGAGCACAACAGAAGTTAGTGATTAAGGATCACCGTAAAGAAAAAAAAAATATTAAAAGCAGTGTTTAAGTCACGAAGTGCATGATTAAATTGGTCTAATTCTAATTGGAAGTTGTTGATGAATTTTGCAGAAGTATAGCCTGCGTGAATTACTTATTTTAAATTGAAAAAACATTCAACTAGACATTCAACTGATTCCAGCTTTGGAGCTTTCACTCTCCCTCGACTCCCGGTATCTCCCAGACTCCTAGCTACCTCCCAGCTTCACTGTGTCAGTCTCTTCCACCTCCCTGCTGCAGCGCACTCTGAAACCTCGGTACCCTTCGAAACAGACCACTGCATATACGGCTGTTTTCGTGCATCGCCACATACGGAATGGCCCTTCCTCCAAAAATCCCTCGATTGATCCTCAGTTTACACATGCCTCTCTCTTCCCCGGTCCTCTGTTTTGATCCTGCCTGACCTTGCACGCCCCTCTTCCTCTCCCAACCCCCCTTTATTTACAAGACTGCCCCATGCACTCAACTTCCGTCTCCGCCTTTGCCCTCTCCCCTCTTCCAAGCCTTCCCCTTCTTTCTGTACACCTTCCAAGTCCGTCCGACTGCACGGCTGCACGTCACGCTGAAGAATGCCTTGCATACATTCAAGTGCTACGCGCTGGCTCCCTTCGCTGTCAGCGTGCCGTTGTTTCTGCCCCCCTTCGGGTCCCCCCCTGCGTCTGACTGCCGCCTTCCAAATTGCACTGCTGTCTGGGAGGCCTTCGACGTCCCTCCAGCGGAGGTAGCAACACGCGGGGGTGTCCACTCAAACACACCCCCAGACCCACCAGAAGCCTCGGAAGAACCGCCCGCTCGCTGCAGCACCTGCACAACCTCGGCTGTAGCGTTGCGCAGAGCAGCGATGCGGAGAGGGGTGAAGTGCTCCTGAGTTGCTGCATTCACAGACGCTCCTGCTCGAACGAGCAGCTGTACAACTTCTGCAGAGGACCTGTAATACGTAGCACAATGCAGGGGCGTCCATAATTCATCCGTTCTTCCGTTCACGTCCGCACCCGCCTCCATCAACATGAGCACCACCTCCGCACTCGCGTTCTGCCTGGTGGCTACATGCAAAGCTGTCCACCCTCCCGGCAGCTCTGCATCTACTGACGCTCCCCCGTTCAAAAGCGTCTCTACCACCTCTACTGAAGCATAGTGGTTCAAAGACAACAGAAGGACTGTCCACTGTTCAGCATCCACAGCATTCACTGACGCCCCCCCTTTCAAGAGAAGGCGAACGATGGCGACTCCAGCGTTGTGCCAACGCATAATGGAGACTGGTTCTCTGCATGGACTCCCTCGCATCTACGGGAAAACCGCTCTGCAGAAATTCGAGAACAGCCGTTTCGTTCTTCTGCATCACTGCCACGCTCAGGAGCGGGGGTGCTGGAAAGGGACGAATCGACGCAGAGAGCATGAACGTCCCCCCGATTCGGCCCGACTCAGCATGTCGGACCCACACAAAGTACTCCACGAAGGGCGCGATCTGAAACCTCACAAGGGACCCCCCCGCAGTCTGACAAGAGTCTTCGTCTCTAACAACGCACGAACACTCACTCGATTCTGAATCTCCGTCGACACACCCCCGTCTTGAGACGACCTCCAAGATCGTATCGATGTTTGTAGGAGAGTCGGAGCCACTGCACGTGTCCAGGCAGGGACAATATGCCCAACTCGTGCCACTGAAGTCTGTACCAGAACCCGACGAAATTCCCTGAAGACCCGCACGTGGGATGACTGCTTGGCGGTGCACCCCTCAAATTACTGTTCACTGTCAGACCTCGACCCTGCACTCGCTGCATCATACACAAGAATTAATTCAAAAGGCTCAAATGAGGATTGCAGGTCGTCAGCGTCCGCTTGTCAATGGTCAGAAAATCGCGTTTCCCCAGACATTTGAGACCAAGGATGGAGGGACGGGAGAAAGGAAGAGAAGAAAGAACGAGCAGAAGGAAAGAAAGGCCATTGGGGCTGGCACAAATTCATACATGGTACAAACACATACATGCAAATACGAAAACATACAGCCAGACAGAGCGAGCGAGTACTGTAACAGCCAGCAGCTACAGAGAGAGACCCGTGTGTCCCCACAGGCGTCAGAAGAAAAGCATCAAGCAGGTAGTACGGTTCATGCAAGAAACTTTTGCCATCCGAATCAACTTCAAACCATTCTTAAACATCGCTTCCATCATTCTGAATTAAGCAAACACACAGAACAGAACAGAACAGAACAGAACTCTGGTTAACAGGTGGAGAGGTAGACGGGCACAGATGAAGGATCACCGCATGTAGGCACCTAACATACCTGTAGAATAAACGAGATGTCCTGTGCACCGTGGATAGAGTTATTCCCCCTAGGAGGCTTTGCCTTCGACGCACTGTCAGCCCGTGGCTTCTCAGGCTTCAGTCCTTCTACCTCTCTCTCCCGCGCCTTCTCTTTTGCTCTTTCTGTAACAACTGCATTTGTGTACAAGAACTTCAATCAAACTTCGTGAATTGAACAGATGGTCATGAGAAACAGAGAGGGGAAATTACCGGCATGGAACATGTGAACAGATTCGGCTTGAAGCTTATCCAGCTCTCTACAATGGACCGCACATCATGAACGGAAGGGATCCCGCGATGTTTCTGACATGCAGATCCGTCTACAGCTTGACTGGCTTAACTTCTGGGGTGAATTTCATGAACCTTAATTCCTCTGATCGACTGACTGACCATTGAGGGGGTTAGTCGTTCCCTCCCCGTCCACGTCCTCTGCGCTCTCCCTCTCCCTGCGCGGTTCCCTCACCGCACATCCGCACTTCAACAGACACTCCTCCGCGCTTCTGCAATTCCCTTCTACGGGCTCACACCGCCACTTTGCACAATCCGGCATTGCGCCTGTCATCTCAATTTCTGTATTTGGCGAGATGTCAAGCAGGGCGATACCAAGCAGGGCGATACCAAGTGCTACAAAAATGGAAGTTATAGTTCTCAGCATAATGTCGTGGAACGAGGAATCGTCTTTCGCGCTTGATATATGTGGATGCAGGTACCGCCAAAAGTAGTCAAGACTCAATGAACAAGAAGTCAAGTTACATATATATTAATACGTGACTGAGAGAGGCCCCCGAATTAAAAGAGAAAAGACACTGCACAAGGCTCCATGCATGTGCGTAGATGCTCTGACTGCACTTGCACACTGCTGCAGGCTCTGGCACTGAGTGACTGAGAGACTCCCAGAATTATTACGTTCCAACGGTTCGACGATGTTCCACGCTACTCTGTGACGCGAGATCAGACGAGGACTCGTCATGACCAGCTCAAGGAGGAGAGTCAGGAGACGGCGAGATTTCGTAGTTGCAACTGGCATCAGGGCCTATAGCATCAGGGCCATTCTGACAGCGCGCCGTGCGACGGTCTTTTTTGGGGCACTCACGGAAAAGAATTTGTTAACATGCCTTTTTTCTTTTCATGCATTCATTTTCACATGCCTATACCTGCCTAGTTTCCCTACGGCTCCTTAACATTCTCGCAGCTAGGGCTACACAGGGCTGCAGTTATAGCTGCAGTTTGTCATGCAATCCGGGCTGCGAAGCTAATTTTTGGGGCATTCAAAAACACGTTATGGCCGCGTTCTGTCAATTAGTTTTGCATAGGGTGCATACGAAGTTGATTAAGTGTTTACGAAAGTATTCAGGTACTTACAGGTACTTCAGGTGAAGTTTTGGATTAATTGTCCAATTTTGAGTGGTGCTCAAATATCCAAGAGCCGTCACTCAGCCGTGATAATGGGTTTTAAAAAAACTTATATAAAAAAAGTTTTCTGATCTTTTCTTTTTTTTGAATGTAGTACAGAGCCTAGTAAATTAAATAAGCTACAAATCATAAGTACAATGAAGTATAACGTCATTGACGATAACTTAACGTGCTTCCACTTGCTAGTCCACTTGTTTTTAGGCTGGAATAGCATAGTGCTACCTAAGCTGATATTCAAATTTATAAATCAACAGTAATCAAACTTTTGAAGAAATACTAGCCGAAAAAATAATACTATCTGTGGTTCATATTCATTCTATCATTCTTTCCTTCAATCAGTGACGTGCATGCATTTCATCTATTTAGTCTTCCGTCAAATCCTGCATATGCGGAAGGCAACAAAGCAAGACATAGGGAAGAGAGCTCGGGAGGGAGGTACGGCAAAGGAGGAAGAAGAGTAACGTTGCATCCCCCATCGGGTCATTGCCAGATCGAACATGTCTTCTTTTTCTGCGTAGTTGTCTGCCCGTACCCCGCACTTTTCTGTGATTCATTTTTAAAATTTTAATGAGAATATACATGCTCCCCGTTCGCCGTCGAAATGTCCCACTAGAGACCATTCAAAAGTCGCTATGTATCGGGAAAAGGTGCGAGCAACGCCGAGCGTGCGATGAACGAACCCACGGACCCAGGAGACTGCACTGTGCGGTGGGAGAAGGAGAAGGACACCCATTCGATCGTTTGTTCTCAGCTGCCTGCCTGCCTGCCTGCTGGTTGACTGTCTCCCCAGTTGCATGTGCGTGCCTACCCGCATGCACAGCCAGAACCTGCCCCTTGACCCCCCCGACCCCCCATTGAGCCAAGTTGCCGTCCTCCCCCACCCATCGGCCCTGCCCCCCCGACGCTTCCTTTCCTCTTCTCGTCCTCTCCCCTGACTTTGATCAGTTCCCTGCTGATCTGCAGGAACGCGGCCTCCACGTTCTCGGCACTCTTCGCCGACGTCTCCAAGAACCCCAAACCCAGGTCCTCCGCCCGCTGCTGTGCCTCCTCAAACCCGACATCCCGACCCTCCTGCAGGTCGCATTTGTTGCCGAGTACCAACCGGATAACTTCAGGGGGTGCGTATCTGCATCCACACATGGAAGGTAAAAAAAAACACCTTTCTTTGTCACCATGTCGCCAGATAGAGATCGCAACATGCTGCCAGCATCGGATTACGGCACGTATTGGGGGGTGCGGTACGAGGATACACGGAGAAATGAAAACCGGAATACTCTTTGCATCGCAACGAGGTACGGCAAACCCCCTTTTCCCCCACGCAGCCCCCACTGGTCAATGCACTTACCTCAGTACCCGCCTGAGCTGGATCATGCAGAAAAAGAATAAAGGCCTCAGCAAGCCAGGAAGAAAGAAAGAAAGAAAGAAAGAAAGAAAGAAGGAAAGAAAGAAAGAAAGAAAGAAAAGAAAGAAAGAAAGGAAGGAAGGAAGGAAGAAAGAAAGAAAGAAAGAAAGAAAGAAAGAAAGAAAGGACAAAGAAAGAAAGGACAAAGAAAGAAAGAAAGAAAGAAAGAAAGAAAGAAAGAAAGAAAGAAAGACAGACAGACAGACAGACAGAAAGAAAGAAAGAAAGAAAGAAAGAAAGAAAGAAAAGAAAGAAAGAAAGAAAAAAAAAAAAGAAACGAACAAACGAACGAACGAAAGAAAGAACGAACGAAAGAAAGAACGAACGAACGGACGAACGAAAGAAAGAAAGAAAGAAAGAAAGACACAAACAGCATGACTTATTTTTCTCTTTTCTTTCCTTTTCCCTTTCAAAAAGAAGATGTGACTTCTAGAAACAAGGGCAGACAGAAAAGCCAGAAAGAAACAGCTATCTGGGTAAGACACACACCTCTGAGCCTCCTCCAACCAGTCTCCCAGGTGTCCGAATGAGTTCCTGTCTGTGACGTCATACACAACCATCAGCCCATCCACGCCTCGGTAGTAAGCGCTGGTAATTGTGCGAAATCTCTCCTGCCCCGCTGTGTCCCAAATCTGCAGCTTCACTATCTTGCCATCTACCTGCACGCGCGAGGAAGAGAGAGAATGGTTCCAAGATATGAATCCTTCCGCTGAACTACGTTACACACACGTGAAACACATGTGCAGGCAACAAAAGACAAACACACGCATACAGAACCTCCAAACAACTGATACACACGGACAGCCGCAACGAAACGAGAGTCCTCCCTCCTTCGACGCACCTGCACAGTGCGAAACCGAAAATCAACGCCGATAGTCGAGATGTAGCTCTCCGTGAATTGGTCGTCCGCAAACCTGCGTAGAAAAAAAAGAGATTTCGTCCCCGCAACGAATAAATACAAACGTGCGCGGGGCACGTCACATGACAGTTTCTGGCAGGAAAACAAGAACAAGACGAGAGAGGGAGAGGGAAAAGTTAGGAAGCCACACAAGGAGAAAACACAGTGGGGATAAACACCGCAAGCGGAACTGCAAAGGGGATAGACGCACATAAGACAACACGGAATGGTGAGAAAAAGGGAAACAGTTGGTCGGACGGACGGATGGGCGGATAGAAAATGGATCGAAAGAAAACACGCGGACCCAAACAGACAGAGACAAACCGGCACACACGTAGGCCGACATATCGAAAAAATACGCAGGGACGGAGACGGTCAAGCAGGAAAGGGTAGACGAGCACAATCAAACTGCACACCGACCTCAGAAGCAGATTCGATTTTCCAACTCCGGAGTCGCCGATGAGCACAATCTTGAACAGATAGTCATAGTCTCTGTCCGCACCCACACCAGCAGAAGACATTTTGTCTTTTTCTTTCTGCTGTCTCAACTTGTCAGGATATCAAAATTGGAACGCCCAGCTGTCTCCAGGAGATAGCCAGGGAACAGTATCTGACAGATCGATCGACCACTTCTTCTTGGAGTAGATGTATAAACAGAGACCAGGCGCACCGTGGCTGTCACCAACAACTCGGCCTGGTCAGATTCGTAGGCAGGGCAAAGGAGAGCAATGGAGAAGAGAGAAGGCCTCCCGACGTCTTCTTCCGGCTTGCTTTTTTCAATCGCTTTCTCCCTTCCCAATTTCTTCCGTCTCCTTTCCGTCTCCTCTGCAGTTCTTGTGGAGCAGTCGGGCTCTCGTGTGCGTGGGTCGCGGCAATCGAGAGAATGACTCAGTCGGGGCCGAGATTGTGGCAACGCTGAATGTTGACACTATCTAGACACCTGTGCGTCAGACTAAATCCAGTTCTCCACAGATCAGAAAAAGGTTGGAGCAACGATTGCGACCTGGCAATCTCTGCTTCAAACAGACACACACTGCAAGTCTTGCTGATCTCCTAGTTGACAAACGGATTAGAGGAAGAGAAGCAGGTACAAACAGAGGAAACTTCGGAAACTTTGCGTTACTTTGGGCCAGGTACCGGGCAGGTTACTGGTAATCTGGTGGTCACTGTTGGCGAGGATATTTGGCATTTGGTGAGGATGCTGCATGCATGAAAAGCAAAGGGAATACTTGGACCGGATGCTGCGCGTTCAAACGGCAGCGCTGCGCGCGGTCAAGAAAAGATCAAATCAAAATAGAAAATTCACTATCGGAATAAGTAAGAAGGAAATAAAGACTGAAGGGATTGAATCTGGAATGACAGTTTCGAAAACCGAAACGGAAGATCTGTTTCGGTGAGGCTCGATTAATTGATCTCTGAAGCCAAGATGGTTGACGGATCCTCAGACGGCAGGTGACCTGCACACTAGCCTGCACATGTTTTTGTCAAAAAATTGAGATACTGAGGTCGAGACGACCCCTCCCTGAGTCGATTTGGGAAGATCCCAATCTCCTCCACTCATAAAAAAAGAGACCTTGTGCAGAGCATAAGTCACTTCAGCAGAGCCGAGCTGACGGTCAGTAATCCACTCAGGTGCGCCAAGCGCCACCCAGTAGAGAAATTGACATCAGATCCAGCCACCTCCTGAGCGCAAAAATCTCACTGCCCTCGTCTTCTTCTTTCTGAGCGCAGCGCACAGAGACGACAGAGGAGGCCGATCTGCCGGGACGGCGGGACGCATTCTGAAAGACAGAGACAGACACAGGTCGGCAAGCTTCGAAAGAACAAAAGTTGGTCAAGATAAGACCATGAATAGCGAAACAACCGCCAGAACGAGACGGATACGAAAAGAGACAGAAGCGGTTGCTCAGAGAGCACAGCAGAAACAAATCAAAAGAGGCAACATTGTCACCTCAAAAATTCTCCTTAGCATAGAAACGTTAAGTCCTGCACTCCAATTCTCTTCCCCTTTGCTTGTTCCTCCACAAACAGGTCTGGGACGCATTGGAACGCCATGGTCCCAAAGCAGAAGGCCATCAAGAAGAAGGCGGGGGAGAGTGCCCCCAAAGCCGCACCAACCCCACCAGCTGAGCAGAAGAAAAAGACGACAACCGCTGCGCAAGCCAAAGCGGCTGCAGCCAAGGTGAAGAAATTGAAGGAGCAGCTCGAAGCTGCGGAGAAAGAACAGGAGGCAATGAACGAAGAAGAGTCAGACGAGGGAGGGGAGGATGGAGGAGACGAAGAGTCCCCAGAGGAAGCTGCCTTCTGGGGTTTCTTGACAAAAGCAGCAGAGAAGAAGGACAAAGCAGCAGGGAAGGTCCTCCGTTCTAAGAAGGGGAATGCAATGGTTGCCTTCCTGCCCCAACTTCTAAAATTGAAGGAGGACATGAAAGAGACAAAGAAAGGACAGTCGGGAGCAGCAGCAGCAGCCGTCAACGCTGACGGCGAAGTCCAAGTGAACGATACGGGGCTCCTCGGAGGAGGCATCCACGAGCCTCCCCCCACGACGATCCCACACAGCAGCAGCCACTGCCCAAAGGCCCACTGAAGCGTTTCCGCGCACCTGTCCCCAACGAAGAGGGGGGAAGAGCGAAGAGACATGCCTCGGGGGTCCAGGCTGGCCAGCTGCCTGAATGGACACAGGGTATGAGCAAACAGAATGCCGTCCAGGTGTTCCAAACTCTGTGCGGAGAAGAAGACGAATACGAGGATAATGAAGATGACCCCATTCCGGTGATTCCCCCCCAGGAGAGCACAGAGCTCAACAAAGCCATAGCAGCAGAAGCAGGAGAACTGAGAGCCATCGTTCCCTACGTAGTCTTGGGTGTGCCAGCAGTCGGGGCGATCCTCACGAAGCCCCCAGCAAAGAAGGGCACGTGTCACCCCGACATTGTCGCTCTGAAAGCATCAGAGCTCCCCGATCCCTTCGAAGAGGACATCACACAGCACCAAGCCAAGCGGTTCATCGAAGACGGAACTCCCCAAAAAGTAGCAGCACGACACCAGGTTCCCCTACCCGACATTGACCCTCCGAAGATTGAGTGGTGGGTGAGGGTGTTGAGAAAAGCGCTGGCAGATGCAGTCGAATCCCTGAAGCAGGCCCACCGAGACCACAGAGAGGCGGTGATGAAGGCAGAGAGAGAGCTCGCAGTGACAGCGATGCGCAAAGCAGCCGAAGACGTGAGAAACCTTTCTCTCGTGCTCCGCCGTCTCACTGCCTATGAGGCAGCAGATTTGCGAATCAACGACAGTCGCTCAGCCTCCTCGATTCTCGTCCGCTCAGCAGTAGCAGACAGCATGAAACCTCTCGCAAGGGGGAAGCTGGGTGCCGCCTCTGTGCAGTTCTCTCCCGATATGTTGCACATCGCCCTCTTTTCCCTTGCCGACATGGTCTCAGAGTACATCAAGGGAGGGAAAACCCCCTCAGCCTATCCCGCTTTGCCGCCTCCTTCACAAGCAGGCACAGAGAAAGGGGGTCAAAAGGACAGGCAGGCAGGAGGAAGCAGAGGGGTGCAACACGACTTCGGAGCCAGCAGCAGCAGCAGACGACCCACGCTCTGGTGTCTCTGGTGTGATAATCACGCACTAAAGTTCAACCTGCCCAGAGCCCTGGAAGATAAGCACTCGACTGCCCAGTGTCCAAAGGATGACATGCCCCTACTGTGTACGCAGCCTGTGTGTCAAAGCATGGACCCGCCCCTTCGCCACAAGGCGAACGGACACATCTGCAAGGCAGTGCACGCCACCGCACAGAGTATCCGGAGAGCGTTGGTCGCGCCCTCCCTGCATGGTCAAGAGGGGGGGAAAGTCTCTGCTGCGAGGGGCGACACTGACTTGAGAGCCCCTCCGAACGGGGGAGGGATGCACGGGTGAGAAAAGGGTCCAGTGCAGCGTGGTGCAAGGAAAGGGAAAGAAGGGGGTGTTGGGGTGACGCCAGGTCAGGGGAGGAGGAAGACAGAAGGGACGGAGGCCGGGATTTGAGCGCCAAACAAGTAGGCCCAAAAGATCTCTCTGTCCCTTTCTGCATCTCTTTCTGATCCTCCTCAAACGCTGTGTGTCGATCTGATTCACCTGCCATGTTCCCTCTCTTCCTGTGTCGCTACCCCCTGCTCCTTTCTACCTGACATGCAAGCAAGGAAGGGGGAGAGAGAAGGAATGAATGGGAAGCCTGACAGAGCAGGCTGAGACAGCTCCCCTGGAGACCAGGGCAGGAACATGTCTAACTCCCATGATTCTTTTCTGTTCCATCGATCCAACGTCCCCCTTCTCAACCGTTTTGTCAATGATCAAACGAATGAATTCATAAGAAAAGATTGAATGGACAAGTGAATATACGAATGACTGGAGGATGGAATGAATGGATGGACGAAAAAGTGAATGAATGAATGAATGAATGAAGGAATGAATGAATGAGTCAATGAATGAATGGAAGAGTGATTGAATGGACGTGCTGTGCGGACGTCGATCGGAGATGCGCTCCACCAGCATACGGTGTACAGAGTTCCCAGTTGGGTCAATTTGTCTGGCTCGCGATACAAATCGCCGGGGCGCCGACTCAAAAGGAAGGGATGGGTTGAAGAGCTGCTCAGCATATGTATTATTTATTCAATTTTTGCCTTTTGCTTCATTCAAAATTTGCTGCCTCTCCCTGTGTGTGTCTGGGTTGTGAAGAGGGCAATTGAAAGAAGATTTGGAAACGAGCGCGCAACGACAAGAGATCGTCAGCAATCATTGACAAATGCTGCGTGTTGTGTGCGTTCATGAATAACACGCAGATTAACTTTCTGCATGATGCTGCGAACTGAGCCTGACTAGACAGACGAAAAAGAAATTATAAGAAAGCGGACTTCCCGGAGGGATGTGCGTTAGAGATGATCGATCGGTCTCTCTATTATCCACCTTCGTTCTCTGGTTCTGTCTGAAAACAGGATGAGAAAAGAAGAGAAAAAGATAGACAAACTGGAGGAAACATACTTTTACACACATACAGAGAGAAAAAGAATGGAAAACCAGAGAGAAACATAGCAAACATGAGACGAGAAACAAATGGTTTGCTACTATTGGCTACGCGAGGCTGCAGCCAAACCGGGACCGATGAACATATAAAGCCAGTCAAGAACTTGCATATCGCAAAACCTGACACACAGAGTGTGTTTCCTCATCCTTCTTGAATATTCTTGAATTTATTACCAGATTCTAAAGAAATTAAAAGAATGAGAATTAAAATAAACTCAAACAATTATACAAGCTAAGCATATAGTTAAACTTACTCTAAATAAATTAGATATTTAATTTAAAGTGAAATTAGACTATACTAAAGTCTAAAGTTGTAATCACTGGAATTTAAAATCAATTGATTGATTGATTATCAGATTGATTTATTAATGCGAACTGATCGTGACTGTTTTATTATAACAATTTACGGTGTTCATCACTGTTCGATATGTACAGATCTCAGCGAACTGAGCAAAGATTGAAGTCTCTGGTGAAATCGATCCATGTATTAGGTCCGGAGGACTAGTTAGTAGTTTCCTGCCAAAGTGCCAAATGTAGTCGCACTAATAGCCAAATGTCTTATAAGTAGCTTCGACAGAAAGCGCTTAAACGCATCAAACCTTCTTGACCAGCCTAGATAGGTTTGATCTATCTATTTTAGTATATGTGACACAAGCAAACGTACCGCATACTTGTAAATACCTCCATGCAGAGACCATAGATGTACTACACACAAACAGAGCCAGCTTATAGTATGCAATTCAAATAAAGCGCCAAGAGCCCTTTATAAATGCCTATAAGCACGCCACTGTTTTATGTATTACAGATTGGGGACCCGCTTCAGATTGGGAGCCGCGTGGGATCTCCGTAGGCGGCCGGACGTAAAAAGTGACCAGCTCTATGCAGAGTATCAGCAAGTGTAGAGCAACTTTACAACCGGAACCGCCTTCACGACTTGTCGGAGTCACCCTCCGCCAAGGCGTAAATCCTACGTTCGAGGCTTCTAGCGGGACCCTTAGACTATACAGAAAAGTATAAGGCACAAGCAGTGACAAGCTAGAGTTTGAATGAAAAACAAAGGGAATACTTGGACCGGATGCTGCGCGTTCAAACGGCAGCGCTGCGCGTAGTCAAAAAAAGATTAAATCAAAATAGAAAATTCACTATCGGAATAAGTAAGAAGGAAATAAAGACTTAAGGGATTGAATCTGGAATAACAGTTTCGAAAACCAAAACGGAACCCACCCTCCCACCGCATCTGACATACGCTCTTTGAATCGCACACCTGATAAGAACAATCACTCGGGTAGTGAACCTGGTACTCAGGGAAGGACTATTCCGTCCTGGTTGTGAAAGGTGACGTTTAACGTTAGCGGGCAGAGAAGTATGAACCGGAGATTCCAAAAGATGCGGAGTGGGAGCCGCGTGGGATCTCCGTAGGCGGCCGGACGTAAAAAGTGACTAGCTCTATGCAGAGTATCAGCAAGTGTAGAGCAACTTTACAACCGGAACCGCCTTCACGACTTGTCGGAGTCACCCTCCGCCAAGGCGTAAATCCTACGTTCGAGGCTTCTAGCGGGACCCTTAGACTATACAGAAAAGTATAAGGCGCAAGCAGATGACTCCGCGACTGAGCCTCGCGCGGGCGCGCGCGTGGGCATGGCGTGGGCCCATTTGACGCACGCAAAAATAACTCAGAGACACCGAGACGGCAATCGTTGAAGAGACGGCATTTTTCATCCGCCTCTTTACAAAGCGATCGTAGACGGAGAGAGGATCGGCAGGTCCATTGTTTGCATGATTGCTGTTCTGTCTTTCGATCAATGTGTCTGCTGCATTAAGTGTGGTAACCTTCTGGGGCATGCCAAAGTGCAGATTGGGAAGACCGTCGCCACTGCTACTGCTTGCGATAGCCGTCTCCCCTCTGTCAATTCACTCCACCACCTGCCCGTGTGCAGAGAGTCCGCAGCTTGAAGTTGTCAGCATCGTGTAGCCTGAGCGAAGAGCTGCAGCTTGGACCATTGAGCTTGACACAGTCCGGGGTTTTGTTGAATTTTCTTTTTCGACGCCGTCGATCGATCCCCAGGAGAAAGGCTTCCTTCTTGCGTTGTCCTCCTCGATAAATAAAGGTTGCATTTCCTTGAGATGTCTGCGACGTACGAGATGAAGGGGACGGGGTTCTGCCCCCGGAAAGAAGAAACAGTGGCGACTGACAGATTCAAGGGGAAAGTGATTCTGGTTACTGGAGCTGCAGGTCAGTCAAAATGGGGTGAGGTGGAGGGGGTGAATGGCTGCGTGCGTAGGTGAACGAGAGGTAGCTGGACGAGGACGTGAGTGAGTGGGGGAGTTGTGGAATGAGTGAGTGAATGAGCGAAGAAGCCAGGGATGGGCTGAGTAAGCGAGCTGTAGGGTGACATAGTCGGTGGGTGGGTGGGTGGGTGGATGAGTGGGTGTGTCAGTGAGTAAGCAGATGGCTGACTGTGTGAAAGATTCAGTGAATGAGTGAGCAAGCCAGCTTGAAATTGAGCGGGCAAATAAGTGAGTGAGTGAGCGAGTGGGTGATTGATTGAGTGAGTGAGTGAGTGAGTGAGTGAGTGAGTGAGAAAGCAAATGAGTGAGTGAGCATGTGGGTATGCCCATGGGTGCATGGGTGAGTGAGTGTGCCTTGCCTGCAGGAAATTTTGGATCTGCTTGCGCATTGCGTTTCGCGTCTGAGGGTGCTGCAGTCGCCTTGATGGACGTCAGGCCTCCAGAGGCGACTGCGAGTCGCTTGAGGGAAGATACGCCATCGGTGGAGGTCCTGGAGGTGACATGCGACATCACAGACTCGGAACAGGTACGTATTCATATCTGCTGGCCGGGAGCTAGGAAGGGCTGTATGAGCCAGCCCGCCTGAATTCTCTACACGTGTGTGTGCACACAAGCATTCAGAACAGAATAACATAAGTCTCTCTCCGATTTAATCGGGTGAGGGCAGGGGAAACGATGATCGAGGACAGAAAGAGAAAAAATAAAAAACAGACGGGCGTCTGCCTCGATCCCCGTGCAGGTTCCGGGAGCCCAGAAAGAAGCCTTTTTCTTTTTTTTGTTGTTTTGTTCGGAGATCGCAAAATCTTGCGCATGTCACACTTTTTGTTGGGTCGCTTTGCATCCGCACAGAGCAGCGATTGATGCCGCTTCTTGTGGATTAAGCGTCACGAACGTGTTCGGCTCCCAAAACTTAAAACTTGAGAGAGAAAGAATTTGTCTGTCGGTCTAGCTGTGGCGTCTTAATTCTTTCACTTCACGCACGCATGCACCGTTTGTTTGTTCAACCTCCTACCAGGTCGAGCAGGCTGTTTCCTCTGTCGTCTCCAAATTCGGCCGCATAGATCTGCTCTTCAACAACGCGGGGTACCAGGGAGAATTCAAAAACGCAGTCGAGTACGATCCGGCAGACTTTCAAAAGGTAGACAGACAGACAGACGAGGTCTTTGTGTTGCGGTGTGTGTGTGTGTGTGTGTGTGTGTGTGTGTGTGTGTGTGTGTGTGTGAGTGAGTGTGTGTGAGTGTGTATGAGTGTGTGTGTGTGTGTGTGAGTGTGTATGAGTGTGTGTGTGTGTGTGTGTGTGTGTGTGTGAGTGTGTGTGTGAGTGTGTGTGAGTGTGTGGAATGTGTGTGTAGGTGTGTGCAAGAGTGTGTGTAAGTGTGTGTGTGAGTGTGTGTTCACGCTATGCACACATTTGTACTCGCGTTGTGAATGTGCAAGAAGTGATGTTAACGCTTTCGAACCTCAGAAAAAAAGCAGAAACACAAACACAGACAGACTGTATGTTTCACACAGACAGACAGACAGACAGACAGACAGAGAGACAGACAGACAGACAGATAGATAGACAAGGGGAGGAGCGGAACACATATCCAGCAACCCATTGGCCTTCACACACACACACACTCTCTCTCTCTCACACACACACACACTCACACACATACACACACTCACACACACACACACACACACACACACACACACACACACACAC
>JAHBMJ010000386.1:0-32500 GCA_018398765.1 Chromera velia | reverse complement strand
TGCGACGTGAGGGGGTTGGGCACTTGCGTCTAAACGAATAAGCAGAAGTGTATCGACTCCTTCAAACGCACACTCACACACACACACACACACACACACACACACACACACACACACACTCAGAGAGAGAGAGAGAGAGAGAGAGAGAGAGAGAAAGCACGCAGAGAGTTACAATTCAAACACACCTTCGGATACAAATCTGCACATGTACACACATTCACACCCCTGTCCGTTCTGTTTCTTTCTGTGAGGGTGCACGTGCTGGATGGATGGATGGATGGATGGATGGATGGATGGATGGATGGATGCAGCGAAGGACCTGGCGTGTTTTGACATCAGGGTGAACTCGGTCTCGCCAGCCTTCATTGGACCTGGATTCATGTGGACGCGTCAGGTTGGTCTGGAGGGGGAGCTAGAGTCATTCTGGAAAAGAATTCGTGAGTGAGTGAGAGAGAGAGAGAGAGAGAGGACGAGACCGAAGGAGAGAAAGACAGACTGGCAGACGGGAAGTCAGGGTTTTGAATTTTCACAGCCCGGCCGGTAGCAAGAAGGAAGGAAAGAGGGAAATGGGGAAAGGTGGCAGGCAGGAAGGGAGAAATTGGAAAGAGAGGAAGGAAGGAAAAACGGACGAATCCCTGTGCATTTGCATCCTTGTACATGCAGGTTGAGCTCCAGGCACAAGCAGGAAGTGTGCATTATGACAAGGATCCCAACGTCGTCGCAGAGCAAATGATCAATTCGACTTTCATGAGGAGGTTAGTGCGCATGATTATACGTAAATTCCTTCCTGCAACAAACAAACAAAGAAATGCATGGGCTGTCTGAGTGAAATGGTGAGAGAGGGTGGAAGACTAGTTTGTTCTCCCGTGTGCTGTCTGTCTGTTTTTGTCGTCCTTTCATTCTGTCTTGTGAAGAGAACATTTTCGGTTATCGGGTTAAATGATTTTGTACTATGCAGGAACGCTGCTTGTAAATTTCAACTCATAGCACACAAAGAATCTGTCTGATTGTGTTTTCGTCTATCTCTCTGTGCGTGTAGACGTTTCTGTATTGTGACTCAGCTCTTTGATCTTGAACCTCCGTGTGCGCGTGTTGGGGTACAGGTATGGAAGCATCTCGGAGGTGATCGGTGTGGTTGCTTTCCTCCTCTCGGACGACGCTTCCTATTTGACTGGGCAGGACATTCAGATAACAGGGGGGATGTGAGCATCCGAGAGATCGGGTGCATGCCGGGAAGTTTTTCTTTTTCTTTCAAAAAACACGAGGGATCGTGGCCATCAGTGCTCAGTGGTTGAAAAAACAGCGAAGAACCTTCTATTTGCCGGTCTCTCTGCTGCTCGATCGCCTGTCGATTTTCTGGGCAACGCAGAAAAAACATCTTCCATCCATTCACACTCTACTTCTGCACGAACACACACATATACACACACACACACAGAGAGAGAGAGAGAGAGAGAGATAGAGAGAGTACTACACTGGAATCTTTTACAGGGATTTAAAGACAAGTAATCCGTCAGCGGGCATCGAAAGTTTGTCCGGATCTAACGGGAAAAGAGAGGTTGTCTGCCTGCCTGTCTTCGCACTAGCCTGTTCGCCTGTCTTACCACTAGTCTTAGCTAGTCTTACCAGTCAAGCATGAGGCTGCCGAGATATTCTATTGGACGCCTGCATATAGTTTAATGTCTATACACATTCACAACTAGTTTCAGTATTACTCTGTGTTACTGTGCGCTTAGGATAGGATAGAATAGATTCAATAGAATTAATGTTAGAGTTGAGCTTTCAGCAGCAAAAGTTGCAAAAGCTGCAAAACGCTAGGCAAAACGTAATATAGTGTAAGCAACTTGAAGCTCCACTTAAAATGTACTAAAGAACGACTCTTGAGTCACTCCTCGGACAACAATTTATCGTAAAAAAGAGCTAGAGCTTCGTAAGCTGGGTTTTAGTCTTTTAGACTAGGTTTTAGCATTAGAAAAGCTAGTAGGCTAGTAGTATACTAGTAGTAGTGAAGGCTAACCAGCACACTTCCTAGCACACTTCCTATTTATGGTTAATGAAATAAGCGGTATCAGCGATACCACTGTGGCTGCAGTATAGTAATAGTACTTAGCCGCAATATAATTAAAATATAAGCTGATGTTGAAGCCGTCCCCCGACAGTGGACTTCAGGACAAACCCGGAATAAAAATCCTAGGCAGAGGACAACATAAATAAAATGAATATTATACAAAAAGATTTTTCTTTCAAAATTTTATTCAAATAAAAATTTCATGTATTCCATCTTTTTTAGAGTCAGAGAGGGATTCAATACTAGGTTGAATGTCTAAATTAGGCAAGGTTCAAAGAAAATGATACCAGAACCAACCTTAAAAGTATCTCCAAATCTACTCTCTTTCACGTCTTTCAAGAAAAAGAACGATCGGTCTTTTATGTACATCTTTGAAATCCAAGAATATGTAGACGTTCCTTAGCATTTTTTTCCTTTCCAGAGCTTATTTGAAGAGAAAAGGTGAAAAAAGGGCCTAAAAAGCCCATAGAGTCACCTTCAAGGTTGGTTTATCCACGTCGTTTGGGCCTTGTTAAAATATGGCGCGGCATCCTAGGGCGTATCATAGTAGTGAACAGAGCCTAGCAATATACACTCGACCTCAACCACCTATGAGCTCTCCATATCTTCTCACGACCTTGCCTTTTCCCGGGGGGCCGTTAGGAGCGGCTGACCATCACTCCTTCTATCCGAGTGCTACCACTGCCGCTGCCCCTCCTTCAATGCTCACTCTTCACACCTCTCCCTGGTGGTGGGGTGGCATCTGCTGGCTGCTCTGTGGTGCGTTGCCTGCATTCTTGCCTTCATGTATGCACATACCTGCCCATATGCCCTATCCTACTTCAGACTCACAAGATGTGCTACCTTCTTTAGGAACATCTCGGTATTTTTTTCGAGGGCCCCATCTACACTGCTGACAAAGGGCATGAAATCGTACCCCTTGTCCCTGCACGGCTCGGCATACTGCTCCTTTTTCCCCGTGGCTGACCAGGTGAAAACTTTCTGCCAGTCACCCTATGCATAGGAGGCGGCCTGGGTGTTAACCACCCTTATGTCTAGGATTGCTTGCCTCTGCCTTGCCCAGAGTCCCCGCACTGAGAAGTCCCCGTAAAGGGCCGGTCGATCCGGTACCTCTCCCTCTGCCCTCACTACTGGCTCCCCCCTTCCTACTGCCGATGCGAACGCCAGCTCTGCCAGGTTACACCACGCCTGGTTTACCTCGTTGTATCTCCTCCCAATATGTCCCCCTCTTTTACAATTGAGGGCATGCTACAGCCCCCAGCTGCCCCCACACCTCTTGCAATTCCTCTTGTCTCCCTGTACTTTAAATTGGTAGCGCAGGGTGAGGGCATCTTGGAACTCTTCCAGGTTGAGGAGCATGTCGTCCGCTTCTCGCAGGACCACACTGAGCCATCCCGAGTATCGTTTTGCCTTTGCGTCTCTGACTGCTCTCCTTTGCTCCCCCGTCACCCCCGGAACTTCCGTTTCTTTCACCCTCTCCCATTTTTCTTTCTCCTCCGCCCTCTTCCTCTTGCTGTGTTCTTTGCGGGCCTCCTTCCTTTCCTCTCTTTCTTTTTCCTCCTCTACCTCTCTTCCTTCTTGAATGGCCTGTGTGAGCTCTCTGGTTACTACAGTTTGAGACGTCGCTCTCGCTTCCCCCTTTTCTGTCTTGGGATTGTCAATCCCCATCCCCCCCAGTCTAACTCGCAGTGCACTGACCTCTCGCATCTATTGCTCTGCGGTGGTGGGGGGGCTGTTGCGGGGCCTCCCGAACAGCAAGGCTGGGAGTAGCCTGTCTCAAATGGCTGCCTCGAGGGGATTAAACTGTTCCCCCCTTGCCTGTATGACCCTCTGCAGGAACCCCCACTCCTGCTGTTATGACTTAACGTACACCATGTATACTTCCTAGGGCGTGTGCACAGCTGCTTCAGCCACTCTTTCCGTTTTCTTCACGAACTCTTCCACCTTCTTTCTCACTCACTTCTCTTTCTCCACTTCATCTCCCATAAATCCTCCTAGGAGTCTGCACCTTGTCACTATGGTCATTCCTTTTCTCCCCTCTTCCTTAGGTAAAAAGTCGGCAAACACCCTCTTGACTTCTTCCATAAACCGTGCTGGGACTGTGAGAATTGTTTTATCAGGCTCGGGGAAGTAGCTTATGGCTGGACCCCTCTCAGACTGCAGCACTGAGTCTCTCCCCTGGTGACTCTGGGACTTTCTCTCAGGCTCTCGCCCTCCACTGCGGCCCTAGCTGCGTCCCGTTGACTTGTCTTCTTCCCTCCTATCTATAGCCCTGATCTCCCCCGTTTTCCTTTTCTTGAGGCGTTTTGGCTCCCTTCAAGAGTCCCTTGACCCCCTTCCCTTTCCCTCCCCTGCCCTGCGGCCTCCTGCTGTGTCATGTCTGTTCCCCCTCCCTCCCACCATCTTTGTGCGGCCCTTGCCACTCCTGCCTACAGCGTTTCTTCCTCCTCCCTCATATTTGCCTCTTTTGCTGCCTCAGAGAGGTTTACGCACACCACCCCTTTCTTCCTAGAGAAGGTTTCTAGCACCGCTGTGTGACCTTCCGGCTGTGCTCCTGCAAAGACGAGGGATCGATAGAAGTCCTTCACTTGCTGGTCTCTGGGTGTGCCCTTCGGCCTCCACACCTTCCCCACCTCCCCTTCTATTGTGCTAAGCAGCTGGAGTATCATTTATCGGTGTGTAACGTATGTCACCTCTCCAACATAGAGCCCCCCCTCTCGCGAAGCCGTCGCTCGAACAAGGCATACGTCTCCCTTATTCGCTCATCTCCTTCCTCTGCCCTAGCTCTGGGCGGGTGGGTTGCCTGCAGTCTTGTCTCTCTTTGGCTGCTCAGAGGCAGCTGGGCCCTGACTCTGGGGGGGCCTTTCTTCATCTCTCTCCTGTCTGTTGCCCCCGTCCTCTGGGCCTCCCCCCCTTTGTCCTTTTCTCTGCCCTCCTTCAATGCTCTGCTCATCCTGTGCATACGCACACTGTCGTTTATCCACTGGATACACGCGTATCTCTACGGGGTCACTGAGTGGACAGTGCTTGCCCCCTTTATTACAACCTCTGAGCTGCATACATCTACAACTGACATACCTCGCTCGTTTATTTCCTTTTCTGTGGCAGTCGCAGCATTCATTTTAGGTTGCTTCATCGCATGTATGGGAGGGGGCTGTAGGGGCTGTAGGGCCTCGTGCTATCACCATATCGTGCCTTCTCCTGTCTTTCCTCTCCTCCTCCTCTTCTTCTCTGTCTGAGCCGTCTGCATCAGAGACTACCGCCCCCGGCATACTCTCTGTATCACTGTCTTCCATATAGGACTCGCCTTCTTCCTTAAGGGGCCGCACTTTAGATGCCCCCCCTGCTTTAACTATATCTCTTAAAATGTTATAGATGGAATATGAAGAAACCATTGAAACTAGTATATGAAGCAGATTTTGAAGCATCATGTTAGGTTAGTTAAAACTTTGTTTTTCAAATGTTGGGCTATGTTTTTATCTCCCCCAGCTCTGTCGCCAGGTTCTGTTGGGCTTAGGATCTGTTGGGCTGTGTTGGGCCTGTTGGGCGGTACCGAACAGTATAGTAGCCCAACATCACTTTAAAGTGCACAACAGACATTGTAGAGCCTTTTAGACCAACTAAAAAGCATGTAATCAAAAAGAATAAAATTAGAGCTCAATGTTGCTCCAATATGAGCTTTATACTCTTTATGAAACGTAAAAAATTGTTGTTTGAAAATGAGCCACATTTTTTAAAGGTTAAAGGTCTTAATACCGCCCCTCACTTTCAAACAACTTTGAACGATTTTATACTAAAAGGGGGGGCACTCTGGAAGGTTATGGTAGATTTTGAGCCTAAAATAACATAAAATATGA
Organism: Chromera velia; assembly: GCA_018398765.1. Lineage (NCBI taxonomy): Eukaryota > Chromeraceae > Chromera > Chromera velia. The sequence goes on along the minus strand of JAHBMJ010000386.1, from coordinate 26,575 downwards.
ACAAAAAGAAATTTTTGCGAGCTAGTCCGGCAACCTGGAGCTCTACTTGGTCAAGTTACGTCAAAATCTGATGTTTTTGAAGTGTAGGCTACGTAGTTACTTTAGGTTACCCCCTTTTTATCTTTGTTACACAAAGAGGTTACAGGTTACCCGGTTACGAGCATTTTAAACTCAGTAACCGACCAAATTTTCAACTATTAAAAACATTCAAAATAATGTTTAGAACACGTTTAAATGCTTTTTGAGGGAGGTTACTTCATTTTTGAGGGGGGTCAAAAAAGGTTACAGGTTACCCCGGGCCAGTTACGGGGGGTTTGGGAGCAAAGTGAGTGTGACACATCATTTTTCATCATTTTTGATCATAACCAGAATTGTTTAACAATCTTGAAGCCAGTTTTGTGAGTACCCAAACATAACTAATCGATTGGCACCACGTTTGACTGATGGTTATATATTACACATTGTAGAGAGAGGGGTGTAGGGTCACTAACCATGGTGTAACCGGCTGAAGTGCCCCCCCTAGTTTTATACATTCTATAAAGAGTTTAGGGTATTCGATTATTTCAATTATGATTGAGATTTTATAGGTAAGATCCTAGGGTAAGATCATACAAAACATATAATAAAAACATAGATTATATAAAGATTTCAGGCTAAAGGAACGTGGTTCATCTTAAAAAGCTTGAATCCCGGGGGACTGGTGAAATTAAGTATGATTGTGGGAAAAAATAATCATATACCCCCCCTTTTATGGTATGTCTCTTACAACTGATTACGGATTATGAGATTACAACATCTTTTGAAAGACCACCAATATTTTTTTTCCTTGCATGCCATCACCTATCTCCCAGAAAGCACAAGGCTTCCCGCTGTAGCTCATACAAAAAACAATAAAAATTGTTAATTCTCTTCTTCTGCAGTCTTTTGAGCTCCTATCAGGGATTCAAGCTGAGGATTTAGGGGCAAAAGGAGGGGGGGAGACTGATGGAAGAGGCGTTAAGTTGACTACTCGGCCTCTCTCGGGAGGCCGCACAGCAACAGCAGCCACCACGAGCCTGGTTCTATTATAGCCCAAAATTTGCCTTAATACTATTAGTCTTACTCAGTCTGTTGTTTTTTATTGGTTGCACTATACAAAAGTCGTAGGAAAAGGCTAGGGAAAAAGTCTGTTCATGGAGGAGGATGAGCTGCAAAAAGTTGAAGAAGCGTTTAAAAAGCTTCTCATCAAGGACCCTGATGTTGTCATAGATGTTGAGATTGAAGTCTAGTGATGACATTATCGTATCATGACGGTTTTTTTTTGTTTTTTGAATGAAGGTTCAGGGAGGGGGGCTGTTTACTCAATTTTACTATATATTACGGATTACAAGTTTACGAGCCCTTTCTAGATATCACCTGGAGATAAAACTTTTATTGCAGATTACAAGTGAACCAGTGAGTATTTTGATGAGATGTTGACTTTGTTTGAAGTAATTTAATGTAATAAGTCCTAAAAAAATGGTTTTTAGTGTAGGGGTGACGTTAAATTACTAATATACCCTATGTGTAACCCCTGAAATTCATTTAATAATATTTTAAGTCGATTAATTACCCTAGATAAAGAGTGTAAAGCTCATATTAAAGCAACATTTAGCTTGAATTTCGGTTGTGTTGATTGCATGCTTTTTAGTTGGTCTAAAAAGCTCTACAATGTCTGTTGTAGTCTGTTGTGCACTTTAAAGTGATCTTACGCTACTCTTTGGCAATTTGTACTGTTGGGCACCGCTCAACAGGCCTAACATAGCCCAACGCCCAACAAAACCTGGTGAGATGACATCGTTCAACTTTGAGACACCACAATGTAGCCCAACATCATGATTGCATAGATGTAAACCGCCCAACGTAATTCAACATGATGTGCTTTATCTGGTAGTTTCAGCCGTTTGTGTATATCAATCATTTAGGTTCCTATTCGAGATGACCGAAATTGGGGTAGAATTAAATTTTATATATAAGACTAAGTGCAGCCCCCTAGCCTTTTTCCTCTTCCTTCCTCCCCCGCTGTCTGCCGGCTAGCCTTTTACTCCTAGCTAGGGCTGCTGCTACCTCTTTTATTAGAGATTTTCCCGTCCTTTTCAGTCCTTCTTTTCCTCCTCCTTCCTGTCTGCTCTCCACTTGCATCTGTCGAGCATATCGGCTGGGGGCGGGGTCCCCGGGACCCCCAAGACTCCTCTCCTTGCTCCCTCCTCTCTTTCCTCGCCTTCGTGTTCACCTGACAGTTTGTGTCGCTCCCGTGGTCCTCCGCCTGCTTTGTGTCAGCTGCTGCTTTGATTGGGGTCGAGAGTAGCCTGGGGTCTATGTCCATGCGTTGGTAGGGTGGAGGCGGAGTGGGGAGGAGCGGGAGGAGGGGGGGTACCCCTGCCATCCGTGGGTTGGTGACTGGTGGTTGTCATCTGTGGGGGAGGGTGTGTGGTAGAATAAAACAGGTGCTTACTCGTCTGCATCTGAGCACTCGTTCGTCTTCCTCAGACTCTTTGAATGGCCAGTCCTCCTCCAAGTTCTCTGAGAACCCCATGATTGGCCGTGTGGCTGGCCGCGGGTCGGAGAGGCTTCCCTGCTGCGGGGCTGTGGGGGCTGGTGGAATGGGCATTAGCAGTACAAACGGGGGGGCATTTGGGTTCAGCTTGAGGGGCGATGAGACGGAGGCGGCCTTGGATTGGTCTGAGGAGGAAGAGGAGATGTCTTCATCCTTCGAGACCCGCAAAATTTCGGTGGGGGAGTGCAAGGCTCGGGCAGCCTTCAACTGTGCGGAGGGAGGAGAGGAAACACCAGTCGCCTTCAGCCTTGCAGAGGGGGGAGAGGAGGCACTAGTAGCTTTCAGCTGCACAGCGGGGGAAGAGGAGGCACCAGCGGTGTGCGGCTGTGCAGAGGGGGGAGACAAGATACCTGCTGCCTACAACTGTGCAGAGGGGGGAAAGGAGACACCAGCTGCTTGTGACTATGCATAGAGGGGAGATGTGACAGCAGTTGCCGATGGCTGTACAGACTCTCTGAGGGGAGCGGGGAGGCACCCTCTGCCTTTAGCTGTGCAGAGGGGGGCAAGCGGACACCAGCGGCTGGTGTGTGTACAGAGGGGGTAGAGGAGATATCAGCAGCCGGCAACTATGCAGAGGAGGAAGAGTAGACATCATCGTCCTGCATCTGTGCAGAGGGGGAAGAGTAGATATCAGCATCCTATAACTGTGCAGAGGGGGAAGAGAAGCCATCAGCAGCCTGCCACTGTGCAGAGGGAGAAGAGTAGATATCAGCATCCTGCAACTGTGCAGAACGTGGGACGGTAACTCTTGGAGTGTTCCGGGCTTAGGACCCAAAATCAGACTGTATTTTGCAGAGTATGTTTTTGGAGTGTGTCAATCGGAGTATGTCTATTGGAGTATATTCAGGTGGAGTGTTACACGAGCTAGACCTATTGTCGGAGTGTGTTCTCTAAATCAAACCACCTATGATTTTTATTTTAAAAAAAAAAAAATAGAATTATTTTTTTTATAACTTGAAGTAGGTAGCTTGGTTTATTCTTTAAATTTCCTAGGGAAAAAAGTTTATGGAAATCTATTTTTATAATTTTTTAATTCAGTTTTTATATGATAAGTGTGACTGTACATATGTCTTTCTGTGTTTTTTAGCGTTTTCTGGTTCCCCTAGTATGACCTCTTCCTCTTTTCGGACTCGCTCTGCCCTGATCTCAATCTTGATCTTCATTATGATCATCTGATGACAAGGCATTTTCTGACTCACTATCAGCAGTCCATCATGATCTCTTCTTTTCGGCTATTCATTTAAACAGCCTCGTTGTACTGTTATGACTCAGAATTTGCTCAGTCACACGCTTGTATGCGGTTCTTTCTTGCAGCCTGTAGCTTTCAATGCATCCCTGCAAAGACCTACAGAGAAGGTTGGTCCATGTGTATCATATATATACAGTGTATACTATATGTCTGCATGTTCACTTTTAATCGTCTGTAGAGTGTCAACTATAGAAGTATTCGGCTCATTGTTGCTGTTGTCTTTTTCCGTCTCCGTCTGTGTCCTCTTCTCAACGCCCCTCTATGGGTATTGCTCTGCACTATGCTGCTTCATACTAGATTCCCACGTTTCTCTACTTGTGCATTCTGCTCTTATGCTTCCTAGAAGCATCTCAGAGCTACTCGGTTATGCCTGGTGGCAATCAAGTTGTTATGCCGGTTATGGCCTCTAGACCACCTATTTCTGGTGTGTGTCATCTTTATCGGTGTGTCACAGCGCTAGGACCGAAATCTGAAGTGTGTACCATCATTGCCGGAGTGTCAGCCCTCCTACACTTAAGTTCGGAGTGTGTATTCAGATACACTCCGACAGATATTAACTCATGATGCAGAGGAGGAAGAGTAGATATCAGCATCCTGCAACTGTGTAGAGGGGGAAGAGGAGCCATCAGCAGCCTGCCACTATGCAGAGGAGGGGGAGGCGGCCCCTACAGCTTATAACTATGCTGCGTGGTGAGAGGAGACACCAGCGACTTATAACTGTATAGAGGGGGGAGAGGGGGCACCAGTTTCCTTTATCAGAACCGTGGAGGAGGAGACTCCTGCCTGTGCGGGTGTGGCGTTGGGGGGCGGGGTGGGGTCGGTATGGGACAGTGGGGCGATGTGGGAGGGAGCGGAGGGGGCGTGAGCGAACATCGATGAGGAAGAGGAAGATGAAGAGGTTGGGTCCGGACGGGCAGATGGGGTGGGCGTCTCCAACACCGCGCATGCCAGGGGCAAGTGGGGTGCTTTTTGCCCCCTTAAAGCGGCGTATTCCCGTAAAAAACTCGTTCTCATAATTGGTAAGGAATTAGAAGCTGAAACTTTGTATAAGAAGACGTTGTAACGAGAGTAAAAGAACTATAGAACAGATTTTTTATATCATTTCTAAAAACATAGGCTGCCATACAATTTTTTTGATTTTTGGACCATTTTTTAACGGTTCCTAATAGTAAGAAAAACAGTATGAAACTCACAAAATTTGTATAGCAGCCTATATTTCTAGAAATGATATAAAAAATCTGTTCCATAGTTCTTTTTCTATCGTTATAACGTCTTCTTACACAAAGTTTCAGCTTCTAACTCTTTACCAATTATGAGAACGAGTTTTTTGCGGAAAAGCGCCGGTCTCCTATGCAGAGGGGGGGGCAAAAAGCACCCCACTCGCCCCCGGCATGCGCGAGCCTTCGATCCCTTTCTTGAGGGCTTCATCATCAGTCAGCCCCGCGTTCGAAATCTTCGGCTGTGCGGATGGTGGAGAGGATGCGCCCCCGTCCTGCTGCTGTGTAGGGGGGTGAGACGAGCCACCAACCACGGGGTCGGATGGGGGGGGGGCAACTGAGGCTGATGAAGCATGGTTCGAGGGAGCGGCGGAAGAGGGAGCAGGAGAGTTGGAGGAGGAGAGGGAGGCCACCTCCGTCATCGAGGCCGCGATGCCGATTCGCAGCGCCTCCTCTTCACTGAGGTCGCGGGGTTGGTATGGGTCCAACTCGGCTTCTTCCTTCCTTTCCTCCTGCATCTCCTGCTGGCGTCTGATCCTCCTGCGGTGCTTTCCGCCTGTCGGGGCGGGGGTTGTCTGGAGTGCACGATTGACGACCTCTCTTACCACCTGCGGCGTTTCTGCTGGCTTTCCCTCCCCCCCTCTCGGTGGCGTGGCGTCCCTCTGGCTGAGGGGCCTTGGACTCCGAGGGATCGGTCTGCCTGTGTGCACCTGCCCTGTGTGCGTCGGGTGTGTGCCCCTCCAGAACTGCTCTCGCCTCATCACCCCCCCTACTCCATACAAATAGGTCTGGGGTCTGTTTGGTGTGCGAGGGCAGTCTGCGTGCAAGAAGGGAGAGACATGGTCACCTCGGTGTGAGTGTGTGAGAGCAGATTCATGAAATGAGGTCTCAGACCTGAGACCTACCAAAAACATACCCGAAACCGAGCGACTGACCTCAAATGATCACATCCCGCACCGTCCGAGCGTTTTGAAGGCAAGCTGGAGCGTTGAAAGGGTCTCTGTATAGCCGTACTTGCCCTCGTGCCCACTGATCTGACGGTTGCAGTCAGATTGGGAGGATAAAAGAAGGTATGAGGTGAAGAAGAGGTATGGAGACGGCAAAGAAACATGCAAGCAACTTCCTTCAGAACACTTTCTCTTCTATCCAATGAAACCGATCAACGATCGAAACTGTGATGACAGCCACCTACTTTATTGTGTGTCTCTGTGTGTCCATCGTCTGTTGGAAGGCTTCCAGATTCAAGCCAGCTTGGCATTGAATGCAAGACAGCAAGCGAACAAGGTCAGACATGCTGCATGCATGCATCCTGCATGCACTTTCGCACGCAGCGCGCGTCATCGTTTGAGGGGCACGTAATAAAAAAGCAGTATTAAGTGCCCCCCAAGCCCCGCGCGAAAACAAACGCATTGCGAAATGCATGTCTGACCTTGCTGCTTAATTCAGGCGGCTTCTGTCTGAAACCCTCGAATTGTATATATATATTGGAACGAACTGCAATCTGAGAGCAGATTGGAAACCACTCAACATAAAAAGACCCTGAAGTCATCGACTGCCTTCAGACAAGTTGATCGATGCGTAGTAGAAGGCGAAAAGCCGCTTTCAATTACAGAACGTTCAATGAACTTCCATGCAAACCAGAACGTTCAGTCTGCATCAACGCGTGTGAGAGATTGACCATCTGGCGGAAGATTTGCACCGTGCGCTTATTCTGCACACATACACGACAGTCTCTTCACTTATTTCGATGACTTTGGTGCTAAGGGTCAGCCCCGACAAGGCCTCAACGCTGCAACAAAAGACTCTTCTCTGCATACAGCTTTGCATGCAAACGTTTCCATGTATATATATATATATACACTCTGCTTGCCTGCTTGCAGGAATGGAACCTTCCAGCAAGAATGGAACCCGGCCCCTCTTGCCTGCACCCTTTCAGCTGTATCTGGGTGTTTCTCTCTCTGGCAGTAAGTTGTTTTCTTTGGACGAATGACCTGTTTTGATGGTATATATGAATATTTGCCATGCATGGGCAGATCAGGGCAGCAATGCGTGCTGCTTTCTGCCTACCAAGCTGCGAACAGGCTGCCAGTGTCTCTTTGTCCAGGACAAGATCTTTTGTCTGTAATGCAGCAGCTTCATTCCATGCTCACGTACGCCTTCCAGGAAGTAGAGCACAGGTCATAGCCCGCGGACCCTAGCTGAAGGTGTATCTGAATTCAGGTCAGTGTATAGGTCTCTTCGGTGTGTGTGTGTGTGAGCACTTTCGCCTGACAAGGTTACCTACCCTCTTTTGCGAACGAGTGCTATGTAAAGCCAGCGTGTTGTGTGTGCGAGAGAGGTTTTGTGTTGCTGTAGAGACCTACCTAGGTCTCACACCGCTAGTAGGGGGGGTGATTCTCGCCTCTGCTGTTTGGCTGCTTGTGCTCTCTCCTCTTCCCTTTTCCTCTCTTCTCGTACTGCTGTTTTTAGTACTGCCCTTCTTTCCCTCCGCTTCCGTCGTGGGTCCATAACCCCCCGTGCCAGTCCGGATTCCCCCCCCACCCTTCCCTGCCCCGCTTCTTCCATTTCCCTCCCGAACGCTCGCTCGGGTCTACGTGGGAGCACGAGGGGGACGACGGGCTCCTGTACCATCGCTGCGCTTGGGGGGGGGATCCTTCTGGCTTCTGCGGCTGCTCTTTTCATGGCTGCCCTCCTTCCTCTCTCTGCCTCTCTCTCCTTCGCCATCCGCTCGTCTTTCGTCCGATCTGCTACCTCTCTCCGCTGGAGAAAAGGAGTCGCCGTGCTTGCTCCTTGCCTTTCCTTTCCTCTCCGAGGGTTCGGCCAGTCTGTGCGCTCTGGCGCCGTTTCTATTCTCCCCGGGGGGCTCAGGACTGCCTCCATCTCTGTCCACTGCCGTCCCCTTCCGCTCGTCGCTCTCCCTTGTGGAGTGTCGGTAGGGTGTGGTCTCGCCTTCCCGCTCCCCTCTCCTCTACCTGCTGCTGCTGCTGCTGCTGCCGTGATCGGAGGGAACTCAGCTGTGTTGTATAGACAGGGGCCTCCTGTTGCCCTCCCCTCCTCCTTCGCTTTCGCGGGGGCTGCATGGCCGCGAGGGGAGGAGGCTCGTGCTTGCAAAAAAATCCCCCGTGGAGGCTGAGGCGAGGGGGTGGCAGGAGGCCGTTGAGGTGAGGGGCTGGCAGGAGGCAGGAGAGGTGAGGGGGTGGCAGGAGGCAGGAGAGGTGAGGGGGTGGCAGGAGGCAGGTGAGGGGAGGGGGTCGCAGGAGGCAGGTAAGGAGAGGGGGTCGCCGGAGGCATTTGAGGAGAGGGGGTCGCTGCGTGCAGTGGGGAGGGGACGCCGTCTTGCTGAGCGGAGTCCTGTCCGGGTGCCTCCTGAGCTTCCGACCTGCAGGTGCGTGCATTGGTGGGGGAGCTGTTAGCTGCCCCGCTTGGGGGGGCGCCCTTAGTGTATGCACGGCCCGATTCGGGGCAACCATCTGTGTTATTCATTGACTGGCCTTGTGTTCTTTGACGATGCTGGTTGTTCTGGCCCTTGTCGTTGCCCTTCTTCCTCCGAGTTGGCGCATAGTCCTCCTTTCTGTCGGCCTTCTGCCGCAGAGGAGCGAGTGTCTCACTGCCAAGCTGCAAGTCTGGCACTTCGCATTCAGACGGGGACAGAGAAGGTTGTGCAGCTTGAGTGTGCACATGTCGACACGATTCAGACGGGGACAGAGAAGGTTGTGCAGCCTGAGTGTGCACATGTCGAGACGGGGACTGAGAAGTTCTGTTTGGAGAGTTGGACATCAGTGCTGCTTTCCTGTGTCCAATCTCGATATTGGGGATTCAACTGGGGTCTATTCGCAGCTGTGGATTCGTCTTTCACTTTGCTCGGTACGCTGGCGCGCGTATACGTACACCGTTTTGTTTTTCTGTATCGGTGGTGTTGCCCGCCGCACGGCTCTGCCGCGCCTCTCGCCTCTTTCCGACCGTCTGTCTGCGGCCTCCTGCTACTGCACCGTCTGCACAGAAGTGGAGGACCACGGAGAACCAGTAAAACTGGAAGGAGACGGCTTTTGGTCAGAAGCAAAGCAACGCAACTTTGTCAATCGTTGATGCCCAAAAACAGGAGAGGTACGACTAGAGCCGTCTTTTGGCTAAGAACACGAAGAAACTCATTTTCAAGGTTAGTCTATATCTACTGCCTACGTTGTGTTTGCTCTCCATATCATCCTGAACAACTTTCCAGCTTGCATAAAGTGACTCCCCATATGAACTTATAAGCCCTCAACGCTCCGAAAAACACGTACCTTTGCAAAAAAAGAAGAAAAATAGCAAGTTTTTTTGGTATGATTTCCAGCTTCCCAAACGTTTTCGTTTTCTAGGTACCCCCCAAAAACACTCAAATAAAATAAATATTATATAAGCCATTTTGGGCTTCCGAGTCATTTTAGTTATTTGAATACTATTTATTTATATTGTCTCACGCCTAGCACAAATCATAATCCTAAGACTCTAGCTAAAGACAACTAATTATTTATAACCAATTTTTCAAGCCTAATCATAATTTTCTTATCAGAATCTCCCTATGCATTGCATAGAATTTTATGCAGGTACATAGTACATTTAAGAGTTACTTTTTTAAAAAAGTAACTAGATTTTTCCAGACAGGCCATTGCAGGCCTACATAGTCCGTTTAAAAGTAGCAACCGTGACTGTCTGTCAGTCAAAAACTTTAGTTACTGACTTTTCAGTAACTCTGTACCAGTAACTTGAGCCCCTTGAAGTTCTTCTACTTCTTTTTAGACTAGAAATTCTAGTTACCGTAAGATCTCGGCCTAAATTTGCCCTAAAAGACATAATTTAGCATTAAATCGTGACTCGTGAGTGTTTGCACATATTTTTACCCTAAATTTCTTCTACTGTTTTCTAGTTACGGTAAGATCTCGTCTCGTACCTCTCGGCTCAAAAGGCATAATTCGGTACGTGACCCGTTCACATGTCTAGCTTTACGGGGTAGGCGCGTGCATGACGGTAAAGTCTTCTAAGACTCTTCTCTCTCCTTCTTTTGTTCTTCCCCTTTTTATTATTTTCTTTCTCCCTGGCTTGATTGACAAAGGGAGTATATCTCTTTATCGATGAGTCGGATCTTTTGTTTCGGAGTGATATGCTCTAGGACATGCTAGGTGACATGAGAGTCAAACATATATATATGTCATGTGCACTGTCTGTTTTTGATACGATTTCATGTAATGGGTCATTAAAGATGCATGAGACGGCAACAAAAACTGCTGAGAAACACTTAATATTAGTAACGTTGAGAATCTCTAGGATGAAGTTTGATCATGCACTTTTAAAACTTGTATCAACATCATGACACACCATGATGTATCATAAAAATCTTTTTGGTCCACATTCTTACATGTACAAACCCCACACCTACTTTTAGTACCATAACTTTCAAAAAATCTTGAAGTTACTTTTAGTACAGTAACTTGGCCTGTTTACAAATTTTGAAAGTTTTATACCGGTTTTCTTACTATTCAGAACCGTTAAAAAATGGCTTCAAAATCAAAAAATTTGTATGACAGCCTATGTTTCTAGAAATGATATAAAAAATCTGTTCCATAGTTCTTTTTCTATCGTTACAACGTCTTTTTACACAAAGTTTCAGCTTCTAACTCCTTATTAATAATGAAAACGAGTTTTTTGCAGAAAAACGCCGGCACAACGCGGAAGGTGGTTATACAGATGTGCATGGACCAATTAGAAGGGTCTGAAATTTTTGAGCCAGTTAAGCCGGTCCGCGCGATTCCGGCGGCGCCCAGGGCCCAGAAAGGCACCAAATTGGTCCCCAGAGGCCGCTTGGTGCAAGAATTTGGGCCAAAATTTTCTGGGGCCACTCTCACAATCCCGAAATTGTGCTTAGAATGCTCAAAAAGCACACCAACACACAGAGAAGGGTCATTTCGTCCTCTCATCCCTTCCTGTCTACCTTGTTGTATAGAGCAGTACCGATGGTCAAACTGGCATAATTCTGCTCCCTTAGTACTAGACAGCTTGCCTCTGTGTTGGGTGAAGTTTTGTGGCACAGTTGATCTACTTTGGCGTGTCTGGCAGCTCCAGTCTGGACCAGTCAGGAAAGTACCTCCCAGGCCTCCAAAGCAACATTCCTTCTTTCTACCAGGAGGCCGCAGAATCAATCCCCAGCAATTTTGCCCAATGCCCTGTGTCTGTTGTTATCCTCCTAGGCCAGCGGGATAGGTTCCTAGTGAGTCTGCTAGTTATGAGAAGGTGAGATTGTTTTGTCTTCCTGTAGTGGAGAATTGGCGTCTCAGGGGTATTAATCGACCTCCAGCTCCCCCGGTAAGTGGTTCTGTCCTGCTCTTTCAGAATCCCTCCAGACAGGAGCATATGAGTGCATGTTGGACAGTACTTTTGTGCGATGGCTGCAGGTTTGAAGTGCTCAAGAAGGAAAAAGCCCTTCCGGCAATTTGACATAGGGCGCCATCTGGGGTGTATCCTAGTGTGAAGGAGGTTTTGATGTGGCATAAGAGATTTAGGCATGCGACTGGTATGCGACTGTATGAAATAATAAAAGAAAAAGGCATTGTGTCGCATGTGAGCAAAGAGGCGTGTGATCAAGTGAGGCATGTGTGCAGATAGTGCAAGCATATGAATGCTGTGATGCATCGTATTCCTCAAAAGAGCCAGGAAGGCGTGCAAGCAAAGGAATTCAATGAAGTCATTTATCAGGATGTCATGTTTTTACCTGGTGGTACCCCTGTGTCTTTGATTGTCGATGCTGCAACTCGTTTTGTTTCTGGTATGGTTCTGCCTTTGAAAGGGAAGGCAGGAAGACATCTGACTGCATGCATTGGATAAGAAGATGGGAGAGACTGGGTGAGAAGCTGAAAGTCAAAGGAAAGCTTGCAACGGTTTACACTGACAATGGAAAAGAATTTCAAAAAATTTGTGGGTGAAAAGAAGGGACAGTACGAGCATATATATGATCAAAAGTCCATCTTTCATAAGAAAGGAAGCATCTACACTTCCCAGTCTCAAGCGCAAGTAGAGAGAATGAATCGTACAGTAAAAAAATTGCTCTGGAAGTTGCTTACGGATTTGAATTTACCGAAATATTGTACGAAGTGGTTGTTGAGTGGTGTGATTGATTCTTTGAATGAATGCGTTTCGTCTGCGATGGGTAAGTTGCCCAATGCGTCTGTGTTTGGTGTTAAGGCTGCTCGTTCCATTTCCCCCATCTCTGTCGGTGATCATGTTCTTGTGACTGACCCTCGTCCAATTCCCTCTTCTGCTGTGCCTGTCAGGGGAAAGGAAGGGTTCTTTGCTGGAGTCGAAAGCGACTCTGTCGTATGTGTTCGAATTCTTGTGAAGATAGACAATGGGAAGGGATAGAGACCTTTGCGTATGCATCCGAGTGCTGTGTCTTTGATTGAATGGTATGGTTTGAATGTGTCTGCTGACTTTTTGAATGGAGTGTCTGAGTCAGCAGCTGCACCTGCTGACGATGTTGATCGTTTTTCTGATTTTGATGTCGATGAAGACAGAGAAGTCAATGTTCTTGCTACAGGGGGTGCGGACCTTGAAGCTGTTGTCTCCTCCTCCAAGTCGCAGACAATCTTTCCCGACTCTGTTCCGTCAACGGCCGTCAGGCAGCTGGATCGTATTGTGGGAGAGTCGGTGTCTTTTGTTTCTGTACCTGTCCCTTTCTCTCTTCCATTTGCAGCAGGCTCTCAACTTCAGGCAGGCCACCTGGAGTTGCGAGGTCCGCAGCAGGGGGTAGGGGGTGGAGAGGAAAAGGAAAAGCAGTCAGGGCAGGGTCGCAAACCTGTTCAGGCAGCGCAGCCAGCAGAGAAAGAGGGAGAAGGAGAAGTCGTCCCGCCAGACATTCCAAATGAGGCTTGTGCCCTCACAAATGGACTTTTACCCTCAAGTCGGACTTTGACATATATTATGGCATATTATTAAAATGAAATAGTTAGATATAAAATAAATATTGATATATAAACCATCATTCAACTAGTAATTAAGCTAGCAATTTGAGTAGAAAATTTTACATCATACTGTAACATAATTATAATGTACATTAAGCTTATGCTTAAGGTTAATATTTTGGCTTAATCTAGGCAGAGTAGCCAGGACTTGAATAAATATCTCAAAAAAGTATATCAACTTCTTAAACAAGCGTTTTTCACTTTCAAGACACCTTGTCCGACACTTTAACACATCTTTCATGAACTAATCACCTCTTTCCCCGTATTTCCTGCTTCTTGCAGCCAAGCTGCCAGTCACAGAAGAAGCCTCTTTCTGGCAGCGCGCTATTCCTGGAATGTCCCGTAGAAAGAGAAACAGAAAATTTAAAAGAGAGTGAGAGGAGAAAAAGAGGAAACAGGCATCAAATAACCAATATGACCGCATCGCGTGGTTGTACCAAGTGATAACTTTTGCCGCGCATGAAGGCCCTTTTCATCATTTTTTGCCTAAACGAAGACCCACTCACAAAAACAGTTCGTGCACATATGTGTACACACACACACACACACACACACACACACACACACACATATATACATACACACATACATACACACACACACACACATACACACACACACATATATATATATACACATACACACATACATACACACACATACACACACACACACACACACACACACACATACACACACACACACACATACACACACACATATAGAGAGAGTGTTCCACGTACATGTACGTGCATGCACAGACATATAGAACATGGACTTATTTGCTCTCTTTCTCTCCTTCTGTCTCTGTCTCTCTTTCTCTCTCATACACATACACACACACATACATACACACACACACACACATACACAGACACACACACACAGAGAGAGAGAGAGAGAGAGAGAGAGAGATCGGGGCGAGCTGAAAACAGGGTCAAGGCGGTCATCGGAGGGAAGACCAATAATTGTTGCAGGGCAGAACAAAGCAAAGAAGGAAGATAGAAAACAAGGAACCAACAAATGAAAGAAAACATGAAGCAAAGAAAGGAAGGAAGGAAGGAAGGAAGGAAGGACGAAAGTCAAGGAAGGAAGGAAGGAAGGAAGGAAGGAAAGAAAGATGAATGTATGAATGAATAAAAAGACGAAATAAAGGAGAGCAAAGAAGAAAAAAAGAATGAAGGAAGCAAGCAAGGCAGGAAGATACAAAGACCCATTGATTGATTGGTTGCTTGATTGATTCAATGAGAAAAGGAAACGACTAAAGGAGCAGAGAAGGATGGAAGGAGGAGAAAAGAATGAATAAATAAATGAATGAATGACTAACTGACTGACTAACTGACTGATTGACTGACTGAATGCATGCGTGCATGCATGAATGATTGAAATTTCAATGAAGAAAGGAAGAAACAAAAACTTCAAGCAAGTGAGCAAAGTCTTCTGAAAGAATAAATGAAGGAATAAATACAGGAAAGATGGAAGAGAGAAAAAAAGAAGTGGGCCGCAGGAATAAAAACATAAATGAACAAACGATTGAAGGACAAGAAACAAGAAAGAAGAAAGGTAAAGGATGAAAGCAGCCAGACAGGCAGGCAGGCAGGCAGGGAGGAAAGGACGGAAAGAAGGAAGAAACGAAGGAAGGCGGGATAAGCAAACAAACATGAAGCAAGGAAGGAAGGAAAGAAGGAAGGAAGGAAGGTTGCAATAAAAGAGAGGGAAGGCAAGGAAGATGAACGAAATCATTCGTATGAAAAAAAGACAGGAAGGAAGAAAGAAAGAGGAAGAGAAGGGAAGAAAGCAAGATAGGGATGTAAGAGGTGGGATGCTTGACCTTCTGAAAAGCCTCGATCGGCTTAAACAGCGCTTGCATCTATTTTAAGGGGGCCTAGAAGGATCCAGTGGGATCTTGGAAAAAGAAAAAAAACACCTGCAGGTCACGCACCAGAGGAGAATTCAAACAGAAAGATAGAGACGGATAGAGAGAGAACAATAGGTCTACTCACCCCCCAGGGCCCCCACAACACTTACCTCGGCCTTTTTACGCCTTGCCGGGGGCGAACCTACAAGCAAAAGAACAGAGGACAATACATCATACGCTGAAAAATACCACTGAGTAGCGCAGGTGACAGCAGTCAATACACAGGGGTCCGATCATCCCTAGGATTATCCTTCGAATTATTGCCCGTCAGAGGCTAATCTGGGCAATACGCTCTAGAACTGTCGGAATTCCCTCCATCCAGACCCATCCAAATGATGTCAGAACACATAAATGAACAAAACAAAACCATCCAGGACCACTTTTTCCAGAGTCACCTGCGGATTATTGCCGAGATGAGCGCAACATGGGCAATATTTCAGTGGTCCTCCCTCCAATCGAGTACTGGCTGTAGAGTTGCGGAAACCAAAGGTGGGCTTACAGGCTCTCAGACTTCGACTTTCAACACTACTGGAAGCTGTCTGGCAGAGGCTTGAAAGCCTGTATGCTGTTTCCGTAAATCTGAAAATTATTGCTCAGATCAGCCTCTCACGGGCAGTATTTCCCAGATCGGCCTGTCACGGGCAATAATTTTCAAATTTGCGGAAACAACACACGGGCTTTCAGGCTTCTGCCTGAACTGTCCTAGTGGTGTATGAAGACAAAATCTGAGTGCTTACAAGCCCACCTTTGGTTTCCGCAACTCAGAGTCTGTGGGAGACTGTGGCAGCAGTTTACTAATACTTTATGCACAGAGACGGCTAGCTCATACAACTGCGTTCCAGAGATGACTCATATACATAGGGGCTCATTGTGGGTCCGCGCGCGGAAGGCGCCGCCACCGTCACCATGCCGGGGTGGCGGCACTCAACGCCTCTGTCCGAGTCTGTCGGCCAACAATCGGGTCTGAAGTCTCTTAAAGGTCCACAGGGTTAATACTGTGGAGTCCTGAACCTCTAAGCAAACGGACTTTTCCCACAGAAATGTTGCCACAAAAAGCGCTCTGTCAGGTGTTCTCTGATGGTTCTAGAAGATGTGCGACAGAGCGTTTTTTCGGTTTTAACTTTTTTTTCGGGAGTGCACTTTCGGGGCTCTGGAGGAGACGGGTGTTGCTGGGTCACCTCGGGTTGGCATAAAATAGAGCTTGCAGGTGGGTCCAGTGGACACCAGCCGTCTTGATCTTGTTTTCAACATCTTTTTGCTTGCTGCTGCTCCCGTTCAAGCGGGGAAGGGCTGCCGGCCTTATTTAGGTGTTAAAGCACTGCTGCCCTCATTGCTCTCCTTACGCTTTCCTTGCAGGTCACAGTAACACTGTTTAGGAGCCCCGGGGTCAACCCCAGGTCAGCTTGTTCAGACCTGCTGCTTCTTAGACTCTTGGTCTTTTCTTTAGGACTTTGTACATGCAGAATAAGCTGGACAGAAGTGCTTCCTTGACTGCACAAAGTGTGAATGCCTGCATGTCTCTCCGTGTTTGCAGGTGCTAAACCGAGTGGACGGAGAATTGGGGACACCTGCCGGTTAGTTAAGGAAACGCGGCTCGCTTTCTCGCTTTGCATGATGATTTGTTTAGCATCCAGCTTCTTTGTTCTGCTAGGAACTTGACAGAAATGTACAAGGGAGGTCACTATGAGAAGGTCGATGGAGAGTCTGCTGGAGCCTCTATTTTTTGACCGCCTCTTCTGAAGCTTTGCACAGCTCTCAGTCCTGCCAAACATTTTTCCACCCAGAACAATCGCTCAGCTTTCATACATTTGAATGTGTTCCACTTGCTCCGTATGTATCAGTTTTTAAAAGCGGTCCATACTATCCTGATGCAAGTGCTCCTTATTCTTTCATCCTTTCTTATTTGTAACACTCCGTACTGGTCTCCCTCTGAACATCTGGATCTATCCACGGACTTGTCCTTCTTTTTCACAGCTTCTCATTGACACATGTAGAAGGATTTGCAAGCTTTTACGCCGTATAGTATGAGTTCTTTATGAATAAAATTATGTTGTCTCTGTGCTCTGTTCTTCGGAATCCTCTCCAACCCCTGCTGACTGCCTCCTGTCCAGTCTGACCAGCCTAGCTATTTCCCTTGCAGAAGAAGCAATTCTTTGTACTTGATTGGCGGTGTTAAACGTTGCTTTTGAGCATTGGTCTGGCCTGTTGGTTTGGCCTTCCCCTCTCCTTCTCAGCCCGCCTTCTCTATATATATGATTGAGGAAACACTGAAAGGAATTGACTCAAAGAAGGCGTTGGGTTTGGATGGGGTTAGCCCCTGTCACCTCTCATTATGTTTTGGTTTTTCTCCTCTCTCCCACTTGCTGCTCTTTGTCTTTTTCAATTTGTTTCACCTTTTTTCTTTTTGGCCTGAACGCTGGAATGTGTTGCGCATTGCTTCTGTCCCCAAGGGCCTGCCGAGTCTCGACTGTAACGAGTGGCGTCCGATCCACATTATGGGGCTTCTGGGTAAGATTTTTGCTTTATTAATGGACTCAAAGATCAGGAAAGAGATGAAAATTGACGAAAGGCAGCTCGACTTCAGACAAGGGGTAAGGATAAGGGAGGCCTTCGCTGCTCTGTCTTCATTAATTTTCAGCTCCAGAAACAAGAAGAGCCCTCTGATTGCCGCGTTTGTTGATTTTAACAAGGCGTTTGATACAGTTCCTCGGGTTAAAATGTTAGAGAGGCTCAGGGAGGAAGGGGTAAGCCAAGCCGATGTTTAGATGATTCATTCGATATATAGTCAGGTGAAGGCTCGGGTGGATGGGGCAACAGAATGCTTTCCAGAAGGCGGAGGAGTGAAACAAGGCGATCTTCTCTCTCCTCTCCTCTTTTTTCTTTTCATCAACAATCTGTATAAGTCTGTCAGCTCCGATAATGAAAATAAGAATCAAAGCTTGGCTGGGGATACTGATAGAGAGACTCCTGTCAGACTGTCTGACGTTTTAATCAAAAGCATCGGGTACGCTGACGACCTTGTTCTGTTTGCTCACAGTGCTTCAGACTCACAAAAATGTCTGTCTCGCCTCGAGGACTATTGTAAGGAGCACGGCCTGAAGGTGAATTTAAAAAAAACAAAAGTTATACGTCTCTCCTCTGCCCACCCCGACCTAGTGCTCCGGACCCCTTTTCTTTATGAAGGCAGACCAATGGAAGCGGTGAGTAAATATAAGTATTTGAGCAACTGGGTTTTTGAGGGCGGAGACCTTAGCAAGACAGTCGAAGCCCGTATTGAAGCGGCAGAGAAGGCACTGGGGGCTGTGTTTAGTACTCTCTCTTCTTTGGGCTTTATTTCTTCCTTTTCTAAAATTACTTTGTTCAAGGCCCTCTGGCTGCCAGTCGTGCTGTATGGATTGGAAACGATCTCGCTGAGAAAGACAGATATTGCTTACCTCGATGCTTTACAATTACGTTTTGTTCGATGTTGTTTTAGTCTCTCTTATTACTCTTTTGTTTCGCCTTTCCTTCTCTCTCTCTCTCTTGAGCCATTCAGTTCACTACTTGGTAAGCTGAGTGGGGGCTTCATCCAATGCATCAAATCGATCGACCGTGCTCTACCCCAAGCAGTGTGGAATGAGTGCTTGGCTGGCTCGTGCGAACCCTTCGTTAAGACAGTAAAATGGCTGGCCGTTCCATTAGATTGCTCCCTTTTGTGGCCTCCATTACCAAGCATGGTGGGGCATAAGTTTAAAAGGAAGGGCAAGGGCAGAAGGAAAAGGGCGGCAAAAAAGATCGTAGAGGGTGTCTGGCTGTCCGACTAGTTGAAAAAAGAAACTAGGAACATTAGAGATAGAGACGGAATTTTCTTCCGCCTTGCGGATCTCTCCCCTTTCTAGTCAGAGAATCCGACAAGACAGCGTTTGGCCATGCACCTTCTGTGTGAAAGGAAATGGCGTCCGAGAAGTGAAATGATAGAGTGCAGTGTTGAACCTCTACCAAAGAGTTTGCTGCAGTGCAGGCTTCTGTATGCTTTTTAGGGCTCTCACAGGGGGGGATATAGATAGAACCCAACCAGAACGGCTGTGCAATAAATGTTTGTCCCCCTCACGTATGATCAAAGATGAGGTTCATGTCCTAACGAAGTGTAAGGACACAGAAAGGGAACGGAACAGGCTGAAAGAACGGTATGAAATTGCGAAGCAGAGAGCGCCCATTAACATAAGAATACAGATTGCACAACGTGTTGTAGGTGCAACCGGGAGGGGCACTTCTGATAATGAGAAGAAAATGAAGGATCACAATTTTTCCCACGATGCACCCTAGCTAATCAACCAGCCTTTTGAGCACATTTAAGCAGAGTTACATAGAAGTAACGATTGTAGATGATATAAAAGGCTCTATATTACTTTGGGTAATCTAGTTTTACTTCATAATATTTTTTGTTAGTATTTCTTTGCTATTAAATCATAATGTTTAGAATCTAGGTTTAGAATAATTTTTAGGGTATCACAATATTGCAGTCCGACTTGAGGGTAAAAGTCCATTTATGAGGGCACAGGCCTGATAACATCTGATGACGATTTGTTGTTTGGCTTTAACTTGCTTGGGAAGTCTAGGGGGGCCGCAGCCTTTACTAGCTTTTTTGCATGTGAAGGAGAGCAGCAAGGCAGCAGAGATTCTGAAATGGAGGGAGTGTAGGAAGCATAGAATAATAAGAAAGTGCAGGGAGCACAGGAAGGGAAGAGGGTGCAGGGAGCATAGGAAGGGAAGAGGGTGCAGGGAGCATAGGAAGGGAAGAGGGTGCAGGGAGCACAGGACGATGGTAAGGAGGGTGAATTTAAAGGAAGAAAGTGAAGAGAGAAGGAAATAGATTCAGGAAGGCACCACAGAGACTTGTGGTGGATATTAAGAAAGTGGTCGACCAGATGATGAAGCATGTGAACCCAAGGAAGGGGCACATTGATGCAAAGAAAGAGGAGGTAGAGAAAGGCCTCTTTGATGAAGCGATGCAAGAGGAATTAAAAAGCTTTGAGAAGAATAAAGTGCTTAAAAAAAAAATGGAGTAAGAATATCATAAAAGAGAAGAGCAATGAAAACCAGATGGGACCCGGTGCTGATATAGAAGATGAAAGGGAAAGAGAGAAAGCCGAAAGCCTGTCTTGTGCGTAAAGGATTTTAAAATGACCGAAAGAACATGATTGAGACGTACAGTGGGATAGCTGCTTGGTGGGCTCTTTTGGTTTGCTTTACGTTTACATTCAGTTAGGGGTGGACGATCGGTAAGTCAGATATGCGCACTGCGTTCCTGACTGCATCCATTCATGATGAGGTGTTTGTGCAGCTGCCAGGACGCGTTCCGATGGGTTTCCCGGAAGGATTCGCACCTGGAGTTATCGGCCAGGTAGAGAGCGCCATGTATGGATTGAAAGATGCCCCTCGTCTGTATGGAAAGCATTTCAAACGGATTGCAGCAGAAGAAGGATGGGAAGAAATCGTTGAGAGCATCTTTGTGTTGAAGGATGAAGAGAAGAAGGTGAAAGCAGTGATGGCTGTTCACATTGATGATTTACTCATTTTCTCTGCCGACCCTGCTCATGACTTTGAACCTTTGAGACAGCGTTTGAAGATGAATGAGCCAGAAATTCTCTCTGTGGGGGGTGAAATGGGCTACACGGGTTTGGAGGTGAGAAAGAATAAAAGCGGGTTTGAGATCAGCCAGGAGGCATACTTGAAGTTAATTCCTGTTCAGACAGACGATTTACCTCGCAAGTCTCTTTCCCCTGAGATGCTGAATGAAGAGAGGGAAGAAGAGAAAGAAGAAGATCTGGTTGCGGTGATGATAAAAGTGATGGGTGACAGTGCTTGGTTAGGTATGTCGGATGTCTGCTGATCTTACTTTTGTTTTCAGTGAGTTATCTCGTTACAGTTCCCGCCCGACTGGTTCGAAGCTTGTTGCTGCTTTGCTTGCCCTCATCAGAGCTCGTAAAAAAAATGACAGTTAAACTTTGCATTTTGAGGGCATGATTAATCCGAAGCTTGCTTTGTTTGTGGATGCTGCGTATTTTCTTTCCTGTTGTGAAGGAAGAAGGGGTTTTGAGGCTTACTTCGTTGACAAGAAGGAAAAGATTGCAGGAATGAACAGAACGAATCTGATGGTATGGAAGAGCAAACGAATCAAAAGGAAACTGATTTCTTCGACCTTTGCAGAGCTTTGTGCACTTGTAGATGGTGTGAAACAATCTTTTTAATGGAAGCGTCTTACAGAGGCGTTGTGGATAAAGCCGCTGGAGGTAGAGATTTATATAGACAGCGCTCCTCTCATGGAGCAATTGGAGAGTAAATATTCGAAGCGAGAGCCTCGGATGGATAGATTCTTGAAGTATGTTCAGCAGGAACTGAGAGACTGTGAGAGCGTTGAAGGCGTGGATGCTTTAAGTGGGTTTCTACTGATTGGCAGCGGGCAGACAGACACACGAAGTACAAGTTGGAAAAGGAGAGAGGGAGTTAAGCGTGTCAGGTTGAAGCAAAGAAGGAAGTGTATGTGAAGACAGGAATGATAGATTTTGCAAAGATATGTCGATCAAAAGCTAAGAAGAGAGGTGACTCTCCTGTGAATGTTCGAGTTAGGGGGTGATTGTTGGAGATTGTGTCTGGGGTCGATTGACGCCGGCCTTTCACGGCCACGGACCCGGCTAGGGATTTTGGCCTGGGCTCAGCACGCTACAAGCTGTGTAAATCTGCAACACTACAAACTGTGTATGCACTATATAGGAGAAACTGATCGATCCACATTAACTTATTCAAGGAGAGGCGCATTCGCTCATCCTCTCCTCCCCAAACTCTGTTCTGACACGTGAATTCCTGATATAAGACCTTACCATCATGCACGAGCCTACCCCGTAAAGCTAGACATATGAACGGGTCACGTACTGAATTATGCTTTTTGGGCCCAGAGGTACGAGACGAGATCCTACCATAACTAGAAAGCAGTAGAAGAACTTTAGGGTAAAAACATGTGCAAACACTCACGATTTAATGTTAAATTATGTTTTTTAGGGCAAATTTAGGCCGAGCATTCCTCTTGCCTCCCCCATGCAAACCCATCTTCTCGCGATGGAACCGAGGATGGAACCCATCTTAGTGCAGAGAACGCTTTCTTTTTCTTTCCCAAGAAAACACTCCGCCTGCTCTTTTTACAGACCAAATTTACCCGCCGCGCAACCACCATGCTTTCTTGAGAAAACGCCAACCCCCCACCTACATAGAGAGAATCAAAGAGTAACGCAACCTGTGGCTGGCAGGCAGGCAAACCGATCGAGTGAATATGGGGAGAGGGGAGAATTCAGAGAGGGGAAGGAGGGAGCATCAATCTGAATGGATCAGTGCACCTTGTCCAACTCCCTGTTAAAGCCTCCCTTTCTGTTCATGTACTGACGGTATTTCCGGTCAGTTCTCTTGTTCAATCCCTCCACTGCACTGGAAGAGTGGTCCTTCCCCTTTGAGGAGTCAAACCCCCCAAATCCCAACAGTTTTGCCATCATCTGCTCCTCTGTTAGCTCGGCCTCGTCGTCGCTCTCCTCCATCTTCTCATCATCAGAACCCTCCCGCTCCTTCATCTCTGCCAACTTCCGCTTTCTCTCCTCAACCATCCGCATGTGCTCTCTTTCCTCATCCGCCTCTCTGATCCGCCTCTCTCTCGACGTCTCTCGTCGATCTCTGTCACGTCTCCTCCCCCCCCTTTCTCGGTCGTCGTCTGAATAACCTCCCCTGTCTCGGTCTCTCTCTCGACCTCGCCTGTCGTCGTATCGGTCTCTCTCGTCATATCGGTCTCTGTCATCGTATCGATCTCTCTCTCTGTCTCTGTGACGGTCGCGGTCGCGGTCGCGCTTCCCCCTATCTCTGTCTCTCTCCCTGTCCCTCGATCTTTCTCTATCTCTATCTCTGTCTCTGTCCCTCTCTCTCTCCTTCGACTTTTTCCTTTCCCTATCCCTGTCCCTTTCTCTGCCTCTGTCCCGTGACTCCTCTCTATCTTTTCTGTCCCTTTCCCTCACCTCCCCCTCCTCCACCGCGTCTGGAGATGGAGACCTGGAAGGGGGCATTGCTTTGTTTTGTTTTGCTCCGTTTCGCCTGTCTTTTTGTCTCTCCCGAAACTCTCGCACCCTCAATCTCTTCTTTTTATGTGTTTTGGCTTGCCCTCCCTCTTCACAAGGCGACGACTGAAGACGAGACAGACACACAGATTCTCAGCACAGAGCTCCGGAGGAATTCACTTCCCTCCTTCACTTTGCTTTCCCGTTCCTCCTCCAGCAATCTGCAGATGACCGATTCCAACGTTTTTCGATTTGAAAGAAGATCTCACAGTGCTGGATCGAATGTCATGCGTCTCGGAAAGCGCAAAGACTCTCCCAAATCAGACTGAAAATCGAAGTTCCGGGGGCTCAAGACCAATCGATCACCTGCATTCGCTCTGACAGGTTTCCCGATCCACTTGCATACGCTAAACAAACCAGCAGAATTGACGAGATCGGGGGAGTTGCAACTACCTGAGTCAGTACTCCACATTGAAACGGCCGGATAGTCATCCTGCCGACGCAGTGTTGTGATAGGGTGATTTGTGTGGTGCGGCACGACCATGGCCCCGCAAAGGCAGGACGTTTTGAGGTTTTGCTCAGTGCGCTGGACCCATGACAGCGAAATTTGAACGCGCGGGGCTTTGGAGGTCCCAGAAAGAATTTTCACATGCATGCAGCCTTCCCGTCTCTTCAGAGCCCCTACACGGGGCCTGTGTCTGAACCGACGGACGTCAAAAAAGGCCCGACCCATCGACGCGCAGCGTCTCCTTTTTTGTTGTTCAGTCGACCGACAGTGCGCATACACACAACTTCCGAACTTCCTGGAAACGATCTATGTGCGTTGACTCACCTATTTGCTGTCCAAACAGAACTTAAAATAGGCTCATATAGTCCGCACTAAAGACCTGAAGGCACTTGCAAAAGACGAGACGGGAGCACGCCAAACAAGGCAAACCAAACAAAACAATCAACTAAGAAGATGACTGTCCGCTCCCTTCTCTCTCTCGGCGCTACTGCTGCCGTCATCTGTCTCACCGGCTCTGATGCCTTCACAGTTGGCCCTTCGCCCCTTCGTCCTGGGCTCCGAAGACAAAGGGCGATGCAGCTCTCTGACTCCCAAGCCGCTTTTGAAGAGGCTGCGTCGTCTCTCTGGATGGCACCGGAGGGAACGGCCACAGAGACGAAGACCTCTGTTTCGTTTTCTACGCCAAAGACATCCAGTCAGTGATTCTTTCTTCCTTTCCTTCAAGTGCTGCCGTTTGTGGTAGTGTTCTGCCATTCAGAAAATTCACATCATCGCCGACGCTTTTGCCTCTTTGTTGCAAAGGGCCTCCTTCCTTTCGCATGCCGGCCTCCGAGGGAAGTGTCCATTGCTGCGTTCGGACTCTGGGCGCACACCTCTTCCTGCACACGCAAAGGCACAAACGCACGCACCCATCCAGACACACATGCACACACTATCAGAAATGCACATGCACGCATGCACGCACACTCGCCCGGAGACGGAGGAAAAGGAGAAAGTTCCTTCCGAACGCTCAAAGACCGTGCAGCAAAAAGTGTCACAAGGATTTGTGGGTTCTCGAAGCAAAAAAGCAGAAAAGATGATGCAATTCGGAACGGTCGTTTCTGTCCGTCAAGGATCCTGTCCTCGTAGCGTCGCGCTCTTGCGACGCTGTTCTTCCTAATTTTGTCCCGGGGTGGGGTGGGGTTGTGGAGCGAGCACGGCGACAATTTTCCAGGATGGGATCTGAGCAGCGTCGTGGAGTAGGGCGGGGGGCCATTCGTTGCATGAAGTATGGGAAGGAGAACAAGAAGCCGAGAAGGTGAAGAGAAGAGAAGCGAGGACTGGTTTTAGTTCGACTCCATGGAGAGCTTGCGCGCCGCCGCATTGAGGGGAAAGGAAAGGAAAGGAGAGAGCAAGAAGACTACACTGAAGCAGGCAGAGGTGTGGCTGGGGGGAGAAAAGTGAGTGCGGCAGAGAGAGGGTGGGGGGGCACTCACTGCAGGGAACGGTCACGAAGGCAATTCAGGAACGCCACAGAAGCTCGCAACAAAGGAAGCAACGGCCAGCGGGCAGAAGGGCATTCTGCTGCCAATTGAAATGCAGAAGGAGAGGAGAGGAGCGTGACAGGGACCCATGAGAGCGCCAAGAGTCTGCACGACAAAACCTGCTGCTACAGTTTTTTTAAATTCTCGACAGATGACCTGTTGGTTGGTTGATGCATGTTCCCGTACTTTTTCCTTCGTGTGTCGATGGGTCTGTTGCATGGTTGTTTCCTCTCTTGCTTGGTTGCAGAGGTTCTGGATGCTTCCAAGAAGGAGGACGTAGAATGGGCAGTCGGCATTGCTGCTTTCGTGTGGGGGTTCCTCAATCTTCCCTGGATCTCCATCCTTCCCTTCTGGGCGATCTTCCTGACGGGCCTGGTCAACTGGACCTCCAAGCAGTCCAGTCAGTTTCTCCCTCTCTCCCTCTCTCTCGCTCTGTGTCTCTTCTCTGCGTGCGTGCGTGCGGACTGTTTTCTCTCGTTAGAGACTGACAGATAAGGAAAAGAAAGGATCAATCTGTAAACTCGGGTGCGCGTATGTGTTCGGGATCAAGACTTCAGTCTTGGCAGGGTATGCAGGGGATTTGGTTGAGGGTACGCGTGGGAAGGTTTGTGTGTGTGTGTGTGTGTGGCAGGGAGAGACGGCATTTCAGGGTGACGTGCGCGTGTTTCGATGGTTTCGGGGGGAAAGTCTGCGATGCCTGTGTGTCTTGTCTGTCTGTCTGAAAGAAAGGAAGCGAAAAAGTAAAGAAAAGACGATATTGTCTGTCTGCGTGTGTCTGAAAGAAAACAAGCGAAAAAGTAAAGTAAAGACGATATTGTCTGTCTGCGTGTGTGTGTGTGTGTGTGTGTGTGTGTGTGTGTGTATGTGTGTGTGTGTGTGTACGTATGTGTACGTATGTGTGTATGGACGTGTATGTATGTATGTGTGCGTGTGTGCGCGTGTATGCAGACGAATTCGGAAGCATTACCAGAGCAGGGGGGAAGTTTTTGATTGAGTTAGTGAACTTTGCGACAGAGTAAGTTAGTGGGTGGGCGGGTGGGTGGGGAGTAAGCGAGGGACTCACACCACCCGTTTGGATTTTTTCATTTCTCTCGGTCCCTCTCGTTGTTCCTTTTCCCTGCACCTAGGCGCTTCCCAGATAGAGAGATGAGAGGCGATCCCTCTCGTTGTTCCTTTTCCTGCACCTAGGCACTTCCCAGATAGAGAGATGAGAGGCAGGGGGAAAGAGAAGAGAGAAGGAAAAAGGAGTGGCGTGAATTGGAAAGATGGTTGGTTTCTCTCTCTTCTTTCCAGTGCTTCTTCAAATTCCCCTCCTTGCTTGCTCTAGTTCACGTCTCATCCTTTGGGTTTTGGTCTCTCCCAACCCAGCGCTCTACTTTTGTCTCTTTCCTTGCAGGTCCAACGATAAGTGGGGATTGACAGACAAATTGAAGACGAAGGTGGACGAGCTGAAGGTCGGTGCATGGGAGCTCTCTCCCTCTCTCTCTCCCTCTCCCTCTCCCTCTCTCTCTCCCTCTCTCTCTCC